>CAJNDS010002745.1:1017202-1204702 GCA_905221605.1 Symbiodinium natans | reverse complement strand
CCTAAACCCTAAACCCTAAACCCTAAACCCTAAACCCTAAACCCTAAACCCTAAACCGTCATGGAGGCTGCGAGCTCAGCGGCTTCGGCCATCTCAAACCTGATCCCGGACCTGGGCCTGAGATGGGACTTCAAGACGATCCAGCTTCTACAGCCTCAGAAGCACTTCTGTGAGGAGGTGTGGACGACACCGAACTTCCAGGAAGCTCCTTGTGCATCCGAGCTCGGCTGTAAGACTGCTGGCCAGGGACGCCCAGACGAGTCGGAGGTCGAGGTTGTGCCACCAGCAATGGTGACGAACACCCCTCGAAACACTCCGAGCCTTACTGTGGTTTAGCAGGCAGTGAAGGGCCCGAGGTGCCCCATAGAATCCCTTAAAGGGTATATACATATAGGGGGTATTTATAGGGGGGACATAGGGTAGGGGGATATAGGGTATTCCCGAAATTCCCCTACTCACCAACAGTAAGGGGCTCGCAAACATGCTTCGACCTTCCCATGGGAGATCGCTTCATACAGATTGGCAAGTGGCGCCTTGCCGAAATCGACTCGGACCACTTCACGATCTCGCACCAGGAGACACGACTGGGCCTACCCTAAACCCTAAACCCCAAACCCTCAACCCCAAACCCTAAACCCTAAACCCTGAACCCTGAACCCTAAACCCTAAACCCTTCGTGTCTCTCACATCCGGAAAATCCAGTAGGATTGGGCTCCCAGAATGGCCCTCTGAACCCTGAGGACAAGAAAGTGCCCACCTTGTGGAGGGGTTCTGATGGGTCGATCCACCGTAACCACAGAAGCGGCTGGGAGATTTATTGGCATGCCTGGGGCAGGAGCAGCACTCAGATGCTCTCTCTGTGTCCTCGGTGCCCTTGTTTGGGGCCTTTTTTTGGGAGAAGCTGAGGCCGATCGGGCAAGCCAAGCAGATCAAGTTTGGGTTCCAGTTCGTCCAGATTGGCAACTTCCGCATCGGCGCAGTCGACGACAACCACTTCTCCGTTTCGTGGCCCGGGCTGACACATTTGTACTACTACTACTACTACTACTACTACTACTACTACTACTACTACTACTACTACTACTACTACTACTACTACTACTACTACTACTGCTACTGCTACTGCTACTGCTACTGCTACTGCTACTGCTACTGCTACTACTACTACTACTACTACTACTACTACTACTACTACTACTACTACTAGCCAGCTTTGCCTCTGTCCAAAGTCCAAAGCTTTCGTAAGGGTGTGGCTGTTTCTTGTGCGGACATCCGCGCAAGAAAGTGTCCACTTCGAACACCCCCAACCTCGAGCCTTTAACCGAGCAACTTCACGGGCACTGGGAGGACTAATTGGGCTCTGGGATTTTTCAGGGGAGGCTCGGATTCGTTGCAGGAGTCCTAGGAGCTTTCGGGCAAGGAGCTCGGGAAATCTGACATTCCTTACTGCCCAAAAGGGCGACCTACTTCAGGGTCCTCACAATGCACCTCAAGCTCTAGGCCGGGATATTTCGTTAGCATACCGGGAAATGTGGTGCCTAAAAGGCCTGAGACAAAGCAGTTGAAGGCTCAGCTGCACAAAAGTCAGACGCCACCCAAATGGACGGAAAAAGCAGCTCTTTGGGGGTTTTCACGGATGTTCTGTTTCGGGCGTGCATGCAAGCTCTTTTGTATTTGCACGTGGCGCGAGATGCTCGGAAAACACGTGGTGAGAAGCACGCCGTCGAACCAAGACAAGACGCTCTCAGCTGAGGCACATCCGCTCCGGGAAGAGTGCTGTGTACAAGAACGATGGTTCCAGGATGTCGGACCGCACTGATCCTTGGCCGGTTTGCAGCTGCGCGAGTTGAACTGCCACGCAGCGTAGATTCCCGAAGACCAGCCTAAAGCCATGCCCACCCTGAATGAAGCTTCTGCGGGGCAACTTGAGTGTTGCTTGTGCGGCGACAAGGACTATAACGTCTTGGACCGTTACGAAGGTCCTCCCATGGGTATCACCGTCGGAGATAAGCCCCTCCGAGTTGAAGGACTCTCTGTAGATAAATACATTTATGTCGATAAAAAGTCTGTAGTGAGTGAGTAGCATGAATACATGAAAATACATTGTAATAACAATGATAACATATGTCAAATCCTGATACAGAGAATATAAGAACACAAAGATGATAGAATGATATTATGTAGACCAAGTGTAGACTTCTAAGACTGGGGAAGCCGTTCCCGGGATCACCGCATGTCCACAGGGTGATTGGGTCATTTGTTGTGGGGTGCCAAGTAGGCTTTAGGGTTTAGGGTTTAGGGTTTAGGAGTGTTTATCCAGACACAAGGGGTCAGTCGAATTTCCTCGGGTGGGCGTGACATTTCTGGCTCATCGCTCCTCCAAGGAAGTATACCCGCAGTTGGAGGTTGAGGGGAGAGGCTGTGATCACTGTGCATGCCTTTTTTTATCGCCCCGACCCTCTCCGGCATGTCGTTTGTGAGCCAACGCCGCTTCCACTTAATCCAGGTTCCTGCAGATAGGCAACTTCCGCCTTGGCGACGCGGATGGCTCGAACCTGCCCTTGATTTGGACGCATAACGGGCAGAAGCGGGCGCTTCAGGTCTTCACGAGTGCCGGCCAAGTCGCCGACAACAACCAGGGTTTTAACTACGTGTTGAACCGTCCCGTGGCCCCATGGACCTGCAAGAGCATTGCGGAGGTGTGACTCATATGTATCTGCAGAGCAGGTTACTCCTCTTCTTAGTATATATATATATATAGATATACATATAGATGTATAGTTGTTTTGACTTTGAGTGTGTGAACAATATGTTTATTAACATGAACCTGAAGGTGAGCAGCTTCTATGAACTATGAGTATGTGAGTATGAAGACTGATATTCGATAAGTGCAAACACATACATATATATATATAATATGTATCCCTAAACCCTAAACCCTAAACCCTAAACCCTAAACCCTAAACCCTAAGCCCTAAACCCTAAACCAAAAAACCCTAAACCCTGAATCCCTAAACTCTAAACCCTACACCCGTGTATGTATGTACGTATGTATGTATATGCATGCATGCATGGATGGATGCATGTATGTATGTATGCCCTGGTGAGGTGGCCCATGGAGTCTGCAATCCGAACTTCGGATCCTGGGGAGACCGCTTCGTGCAGCTTGGCGACTGGCGCTTGGCCGCTCTCGATGCGGACCACTTCAGCATCTCCCACAAGAACGGCAACAACGCCCAAATCTACAAGAGCAATGGCTGCTTGGTTTAGGGCTTAGGGTTTAGCGCTTAGGGTTTAGGTTTGGAGTCTAGGGTGTAGGCAGCAATGCCCCAATCCACAACAGCAGTGGCTGCTTGTGTTTGTTTTTGAGTGCGCTTGTGCTTTTTGGATGAGTTTTTTTTTATTCTTGTGTGTGTGTGTGTGTGTGTGTGTGTGTGTGATGGGGTTCGCGCTGCACCTTCTGGTGAAGGCCTCCGCTACTCCGGACGCTGGAGTGACAGTGCCTGGCGCAGGAGGGACAAGGGCTTTCAGGGCTGGGCTGAAGCCTGCACAGCTGGGCCCGGAGTTAGGGTTTAGGGTTTAGGGTTTAGGGTTGGCCTTCTGAGAAGTTTGTGCTAGATTTGGCATGACAATACTTCCCCCCATGATCACGAAGAACCTCTGGCCGGAATCTGAGTAAAGCAGACATGGCGTGTTCAACCCACGTGACGCTGCTCTGATTGATTCCCAAGCATCGCGGTGCACACGCACACTGTATATATATATATATATATTTATTTATTTATTTATTTATATTTATATGTTTACATAAAACGTCGCACTGCAGGCTGGAGTTTTACGTAGGTCAGTGTTTTAAGCTAAAACTATAGATGTACAACTCAACGATATCAAAGCTGGACACACATGCATCTACTACCCAAATGTATTGAGTAGGCATATTCTTAAACAATGCTTAGTTTCAGAGATTAACTATATTTACATTTGTATTTATATTTATATTTATATACAGATAGGAGAATTCGGTTTTGTGACTTCCGTAGGCCCATCGGCATTCCCTCCGGCATCACCTTTGGGAGCGAGTTCATCCAGATCGGCAACTTCCGCTTGGGAGCGCTGGACCACGATCACATGAGCATCTCCCATCAGAATCTTAGAGATACGTGGGAACAATTCCTAATTACTGGTGCTGCTTAACTTTGGGGCACTACAATTCCTAAGAAACAGCTAAAAAAGAAATTTTTTGCAAGGGTTTTCAAGTTCAGTGAAGGAATGGGCACACCCCACAGCTTTTCCGAGGGAGTGATGGCACCATTCATTCAGTGCCGAAGGGCACGTGGAATGCGTGGCAAGGAACCCGGTGGGGACGCGATGCTGGTCCCGCCGGATTGGGCTATGGGGATCGGTTCTTGCAAATTGGCAACTTCCGCATCGGGGTTGGGGACGATCAGCATTTACTGCTGACCCACACCAACCCCGCGAATGGCGCCAGCCAGGCTATTCAAGTTTCTCGGCTTTCATGTGCAACACTTTCTTGTTTCGCCCCTCTGCAGCCCAGGCGTACAAATCCGATGGCACGGTCCTGGGACGCCCGACGATTGTTGGGACCACCCATTTGGTCCACCGACCCACACAGTGGCACTGTGGTGCCATCCAGACGCTTGCAGCTCATTGGGGCCCTCAACCCCAAACCCAAACCCCAACCCCCGAAACCCTAAACCCCAAAACGCCACCAAACCACTTCTGGGTTGATATGGAACCAAGGAGCATCCTCGGATCTTGCTCAGGAATCACCACAGGTGATGGCCCCGGAGAGGGGAGGGGTCTTTGCCTTTAGCAGAAAGCCTTGACGGTTTAGGGTTTAGGGTTTAGGGTTTAGGGTTTAGGGTTTAGGGTTTAGGGTTTAGGGTTTAGGGTTTAGGGTTTAGGGTTTAGGGTTTAGGGTTTAGGGTGAGTCTAGACACGGCGAAGGAAGGAGCACCGCCAAGCCGCGTTTGAACGCGGCACGGCTTCCCAATGACCAGCCCCCGGCTCCAACCCTAAACCCTAAACCCTAAACCCTGAACCCTAAACCCTAAGCCCTATGCCCTAAACCCTAAACCCTAAACCCTAAACCCTAAACCCTTGACCTAAACCCTAAACCCTAAACCTTAAACCCTATGCCCTAAACCCTAAACCCTAAACCCTAAACCCTAAACCCTAAACCCTTGACCCTAAACCCTAAACCCTAAACCCTAAACCCTAAACCAGGCCCCGGGTTCATCCAGTTTGGGGACTGGCGCCTGGCGGCGCTTGACTCGTGGCACTTCACCATCTCCCACCGCAGCATCAACACGTGTATGAGCTTTGGGCTGAACATTTAGGGTGTGGGGTTTGGGGTTTTGGGGTTTTGGGATTTTAGGGTTTTGGGGTTTTGGGGTTTTGGGGTTTTGGGGTTTTGGGGTTTTGGGGTTTTGGGGTTTTGGGGTTTTGGGGTTTGGGGGTTTTGGGGTTTAAAGGGTTTAGGGTTTGGGGTTTGGGGCTTAGGGGTCGGGTTTAGGATTGAGGGTTTTGTAAGTTGCGGAAGGAGCACCTGTGAGGTGAGTCAGGTGACTTGGCCAATCATTAAAGAGAGAGGGGCGCACACCACTCACTGCAAGGGGTGAGGTATGGTGAGGTCGAGATAAGATCGCAAGGAGGCGCCCGCAGCTTCTCTTGTCACAGTGGAGTCTCAAAAAGAACACCCTGATAGGATCTTCACTGCTGATGGGCATCACTACCCGGGACCACGCACGGACTTCAGCGGCTGGGGCATTGAGCCCAGGCACGTGGCCCATGGAGAGATCGGGGAAGTGAAGTTGGGAGATCGTTTCATCCAGTTCGGAAAGTACTGGCGGATCGGCGAAGCGGATTCCAGGCATCTCTCCGTCTCTCATGTTCATGGCAAGACTTCCTACGTCTACGGCGCAAACGGCCATGTGATTGGCGGTCCCCTCACCGACTACAACCTCTGGTCTCGCAAGTACCTTACTGGCTCAAACCCCCAACTTTTCAACTTCTGGGCTTCTTATAAGGTAGTCTATTCTGAAAGTTTCACAACTTTTACTTCCTTGGGTTTTGGGGGCCAGCAAGGTACACCGGTAAGCCTAAAGGCGTTTCCTTTGGGGATCGCTTCGTGCAGATCGGCAGCTTCCGAGTAGGAGCCGTTGATGGTTGGCACTTCTCCGTGTCGCACTTTGATGGCAAGACCGCTGAGATCCTAGGCAAGCTCTTGGGACCTCTTGCGCCTTTTCCTTCTTCTTTTTTTTTGGGGTTGAAGAGGATCCTGTTCAGGAATTATTATTTTTTCAGAGGGTTTTTTAGGGGCCATCCTAGGATATTCACCGCAGACGGGCATCGACATATGGGGAACGGACACCGCACCGACTGGACGACCTTTGGTCGTCCGCTGGGGGATTGCCAAGTTCTACCCGAGACTTACTGGTGCTTAAGGGAGAGTGCAGGAGTGAAACCCTTTTGTAGTCCCTACATAATCCCTTTATAATAGTCCCTATATTCACTCTTCCACTCTCCCTTAAGCACCAGTAAGGAGAGCCAGCGGCTCTTCACATTCAGCTCTTTGGTCGCCTTGTACAGCCCCGTGGCCAGGCGTTACCTACAGCTGCACCCTGGGATGCATGAGGTTCCAAACAACCACAGCGGAAGCCGAACCCCAAATCCCAAAGCCCGGAACCCCAAAATCCCAAAACCCCGAAGCCTCAAACCCCAAACACCCATTTTGAGCCAAGGAACAAACATACCGGAGACATGGCTGCCACGGGTGTCACGGACATCAAACCGGATTTTCCCTATGGCCACACCTTCGAGCGCTTCGCCGTCGTCGACGCGGGCAACGGGAAGGTCGCGCTGCACAACGCCTTCAGCAACCGCTTCGTGAAGATGGCCGGGGACCAGATGACCGTCAGCCCAATCCAGGCCGGAAGCTCCTGCCCTATAATTTTGTGTAAGAACAAGACAGCCGGTTGACTTGAGAGATGCATTTTCAGGCGGCCAAGCACCTCGCACATGACTGGGAATCCGAGTTCTTCGAGGTCGTCGATGCAGGAGATGGAATGGTGGCACTCCACAACTTAGCCAACAACCGCTACATCACCATGGAAACGAGTGGACACGTCAGAGCCAGCAGCCACCGAGATGCCCACGCGCTGCCTGCAGATTGGACCCTTGAGCGCTTCTACATGGTGCCTGTGAAGAACTACCTTCAGCCTGGCACGATGGTGGCCCTGCATCCCGGACAGGGTTCAGAGGGATGTCAAGAGGGCTGTTAGTGGGCCTTTCTTGGGTTTATGCTCTTAGGGTACAGGAATCCCGGAGTGACAAGAGCCAAGGCACAATGCTGCTCACAACCGCTTCCTGCGCATGAACGGCCACTACATGGATGCCAGCAGCCCCCACCACGCCGCCCTTCCCGATGCCTGGACGGGGGAGCGATTCAGAGTGGTGGATGCAGGCAACGGCATGATTGCATTGTACAACCATATCCACAAGCGCTACGTGAAGATGACCGGTGACACAGTGGTTTGCAGTCCGCATCCGCCTTCGGATGCTCGGATGCAGCAGTCATTGTTCCCCAATACCACAAGCCCGAGCCCCCGCAAAACTGGGATCTGGGTCCCATAGGCCGACATGGCAGCATGTGGGACTGTGCCAGAAGTCAACCTGATAGGAGCCACGAACCCGAATGCAGAAAGCAGTCACCGATAACGTAGATATAACGCGAAAAAAACGAAACGTCGGTGCGCCGGCGGAAAAGGAGCGTTTTTTCTCGCACGGTTCAATCGGAACATTGTGCATGAAGTTGCAGGGTCTTCGCCTGACAGCATGGATAACACATGTTCATGATATACAAGACTGCAAGGCAACGTGCATAATCCTGCAAGTGATGCATGTCATCCCCCATTTAGGAGCCTAGGCCACCAAGACTGGATCGGTTGCAATCATCGACATACATACGTGTTTACCGGTCAACTGTCATGTGCTGTGATGTGCGCATTCTCTTAACTTGCTAAAAGGCAACAAGCGTCTGACCGGCCAGCGCATGGCGCCGGAGGCATGTGTCATCGCTCTGCACAGCTTATACTCACCATAGGCACAGGGCTTTTGACGGTTCGGCGAAGGCATGCGTTCAATCTCCTATGTACAGGTCGCGCCGTCGTGGCATTCGCAAGGTGATTGATCATGCTCTGCTCAAGCACGGTCTGAATGAGAAGCGGAACGGAGCATAATAAGGCTCAGACCGCTGCAGCTCAATTTTCCGTGTAACGGATGGCGAGGATGCGTTGGCTCGGCGCATGCAGCGAGCAGTGGCCTCCAACTCCAGCAAAGCAGCAAATTCAATTGCAAGATCGAGCCAGGATCCCATTGAGGCCACGGCTACGAGGCCATTGCTCGCTGCGTGCGCCGTGCCAACGCATCCTCGCCATCCGCTACACGGAAAACATGTGCATAAGGCCATGCCCATGAACTTGACGTCGCCAACCCACTTCTGAACCCAAAATCAGCTGCGAGATTTGCACATGCGCAATCATGTCGGGAATGAGCGACAGCATATTGGAAGCACAGTCTCGAAAACATGCTAAGGCTCAGACAGACTCTCGCCAACGAGTTCGTGCGCCAATTCGACAAGCTAAGGCCGACAAGACAAAGACATACACGAAAACATGAACAAATGTCCACAAGGTGTCGGGAAGGAGCGACATCATATGTGAATGTTCATGCTCTGCTGAAGCACAGTCTCGAAAACACGCTAAGGCTCAGACAGACTCCGGCCAAAGAGTTCTTGCTCCAATTCGAGAAGCTAAGGCCGACAAGGCAAACACAGACATGAAAATAGGAAGAAAGGTCTACAAGGTGACGGAGCGTGCTCTACTCCAGCACAGTCCTGAAAAGAAGCGTAGCAGAACAGACTAAGGCTCATGACCGCTGCAGCAGCATCGGATTCAGAACGTTGGGGGTACACGCGTACTATGGAGTTCCTTCCCCCCGTAGCTTCACCGAATCCGTGAAGCCTTTGGAGTTCCCCCTTAGCTTGAGGGATTCGAAACGCCGCGAGCGCACGCGTGTTTCCCCTTAGCTTGACGGCTTCGAAGCGCCGCGGGGACATGCGCCTTTGGAGTTTCCGCCGTGGGGATTCGGAATGCCTGACGCGTTCGGAACGCCGCGCGGGAACACGCGCCCTATGAAGCTTCCCCTTAGCTTGACGGACTGGGAACGCCGCGAGGACACGCGTCCTCTGGAGTTTCCCCTTAGCTTGACGGAATCGGAACGCCGCGGAGACACGCGTCCTGTAGAGCTTCCCCTTAGCTTGACGGAGCTTCGGGATCCCCTTAGCGACTCGGAACCCCGCGAGAACACGCGTCCTGTGGAGTTTCCCCTACATGTACCCGTCAATTTCCTCCTTAGCTTGACGTCCTGTGGAGATCCCCCTTAGCTTGACGGATTCGGAACGCCGACGCCACGTGGAACGCCGCGGGGACGCGTGCCCTGTGGAGTTCCCCCTGAGCTGGATGGATTCGGAACGCCGCGGAAACGTGGAACGCCGCGGCGTTCCCGAATCCGTCAAGCTAAGGGCGAACTCCGGGCACGCGTCCCCGCGGCGTTCCGAATCCGTGAAGCTAAGGGGGAACTCAACTCCACAGGACGCGCGCCGCTGTGGCGTTCCGCGGCGTTCCGAAGCCCGAAGCCGTCAAGCTAAGGGGGAACTCCACGCGTCCCCGCGGCGTTCCACGTGGCGTTCCGCGGCGTTCCGAATCCGTGAAGCTAAAGGGGAACTCCACAGGACGTGTGTCCCCGCAACGCCACGTGGAACGCCACAGCGGCGCGCGTTCTGTGGAGTTGCCCCTTAGCTTGACGGATTCGGAATGCCGTGGAACGCCACGCGGAAGGCCGGCTTAACAGCGCGCGTGACGCCACTCGCGAACGCTGCGCAGACGCTTGCGAACGCTTCGCGAACACAACGCAACGACGTTTGGTAACCTCCCAACCCCCAGACCCCCAACTTGCAAACGGGAGCCTTTCTGCGGAGCATTCGGGAAAAATAGCAAGATAAGTACAACTAGCAAGTAGAAGTCACAATCGCCTGGCGGTCAGAATCGCCTAGCAGTCCAAATCGCCTAGCAGTCAAAACCGTCATAATTCGGGGTGAGGGTTAAGGGTTTCGGGTTGAGGGTTTAGGGTTTAGGGTTCATAGCTTCCAAGGGCAGCAGCGAGCTCCCCAGCGGTTGGGGCTCCGAGGGCTTCGTACCCGTTCCGATCTATCCACCGCACAACGACATCGCACTGTGGCATCCGGATCATCGTCGCGCCTCGTCTCCCGCTTGTTCTTCCTCTAGGCTTAGGTTTTAGGGTTGAGGTTTTATTTTCAAGCCCGTGACAAAGAAAGACTGGAGTCATGAGCCTGTACCCGGTAAACCTTGCCTTTGTGACAGGTGTGGTCCAAATGCATGACCAGACGGTCACGGCGAGTCATCACGTATCCGCCCAGGACAGCATGGACGGCAGGTTGTCAAGATGGGGTTGGCAAGTTTATCAGATTTGCATCTAAAATATAATTCATCATCATTGGTTGCCATATAATAACTATTATTATTTGCCGGAACTTGGGGACCTAAGAGTGGGAAACATCAGAGCTTGTTGAAGCCCCCCAGGACCTGAACGCCCACTGGACCTGGCAGACTTTCCGGGTGGTGGTGTTGCCTGACCCAAAGACCTAGAGCGCCCTGGGTAACATAATGTAAAATGCAAGTTGAGCAAAATTTTCAAGAGGTGTGTGAGCGCCCGCTGTTGGCGGCTACAACCGAAGGGTACCTTCAAGACCCTTTGCAGGCCGAAGGTCTCAAAAACCGAAGGGGGCACCTTCAAAGCCCTTTGCAGGCCAAAGGCCTCACACCTCGCACCGGTCGGTCTGCTCGGCTGCGAGAAAAAGACCGCGAGAGCTCCGGAGTCCGAGGCACCTCCCAGCCTGCGAGACTCTAGCTCGGGGAGAGGTTTTGACATATTTTAGGGTTTAGAGTGGGGGAGAAATTGGAACTCTTTTAGGGTTTAGGCTTGGGGAGAAAGAAATATTTTCGGGTTTAGGGCTTTAAGGGATAAGAAGTCCTGGGAACCATCCTGAACCCCTTTGGGTCCGGCAATCCTGATAGACGACTATGGAATCTTGCCGGCTTTGGGGGGGGATTCCCCTGGCAGGGAGGGAACTTGCTGAGAAAAAAGCATGTTCCCTGGTCGTGTTCATTTGGGATTTGGTTTCTGTGTAAACGAATGCCCTTTTTGTTGTGCCTGGGGCCTCCCCACCCGCCCACCCTGATAGTATAGGAGTACACATCCAATTTTCTAAGATGCTTAGAGATTGCATCGTCAGTTGGTGCAGGTGGTGATGTTGTTTTTTGAGACGTGTTTGTTAATCCTATACGTTTATCAATCTACTCTGTTTCCTTTTGGTGGCATGGGCTATATGCAGACTTGGTTCAGGTCATGCATAAATATCTCGCCATCGCAGTTGTATGCATGATATGCTGTCGTGAGTTTTGGGTTGTCTGCACAGTTCTGTTCTACAGTTCCATTATGTATACTGTACATGCATATGCGCAAGGTGTTAGTGTGTATTCTTGATCAGCAAGCAAGGTAACATAGGTTGCTTGATGCACCGTTCCGTTTAGCATATTTCGCTATGTTTAAACTACGTTCTTGTTCGGAAAATGCGCTTTCCCATGTTTTGTTGCATATTTTACATGGCCTCCGAGCCTCCCGAAATATGCTCCGTTTTTAGGGAATTGTAAAAAACATTGAGTTTTTGCAAATTCACGGGCGTCACATCTCGCATTGGGCAAAATGAGGTCGAGGGGAGCGAAAATGCTGGTATTTACAGTGCTTCCGTGTTTTCGGGGCGAAAGTAGGCATTTTCAAAAAACGCGGAATTTTATGGATTCTTGGGCAGATTTAGGATTCTTGGATGTCTGGGTGGGATGTTTGGCGATATCTATATCCGAAGCTAAAGTCCAAGAGCCTTAGCCGCACAGCTAAAGTCTTAAAGGCTAAACCCCAAAAGTAATGTCTCAAAGGGTAAAGCGTAAACCCTAAAGTCTTATATGGCTAAACCCCAAATCTAAAGCCCTAAACCCTAAAGTCTTAAAGCCGAAACCCCGAAGCGAAAGCCCTAAACCCAAAAGTGTTAAAGCCCTAAAGCCTAAAGTCTTAAAGCCTATATCCCAAAGCGAAAACCCCTAAACCCTAAAGTCTTAAAGCCCTAAACCCTAAACCCTAAAGTCTTCAAGCCCTAAACCCTAAAGTCTCAAAGCACAAACCCCAAAGCTCAAGCACCAAACTTTAACTGCAAAGCCTAAAGCCGAAAGCTAGAGTCCTAAACCCGCTTGCGGGCATGGTGAAACATTGGCAGGAACGTAATTACCCGCCCCCTCTCCCACCCCCACCACCCCCCACCCCCCATTCCCCATCCCACATCCACCCCCCCCCCCCCCCCCCCACCCCCCCAAAAACCCAGATCACGCAGCTAGAAATCGTGCTTTTTGCTTGACGGTAATCCATGCGGTAGCTCAAACTACCAGAATCTGCTGACTGTTGTTGTATAACGACGGTTGCGCAAGAAGCTGCGTGTTTGTGCGGAAACCAGGCTGATTATCCGCATACAAAAGAAAATCGCACAAACTGAGTTAGACAATAACACGTGATTAAAATCACATTGAAGTTTCATAACAAAGACAAAAGAAGAAGCTAAGACCATGACAGTCAAGAATGAACACAGTTCCCACGACCAAGCTCAAAAAATTAGCAAACATTCAGGTCGTGGTTCTTCCCTGCACTCGGCGTCCCTCCCGACAGGGGAATTAGTAGCAAATCAAAAAGCGGGAAAGGATGAACAAAACGCACCTGATCGCCCCTGGTGTACAAGTAAGAAAGAATGAGCGAGAAAGAGGTTAAGCATTAGGCCCAACAACCGTCTGTTAGCTTATGTTTCTTGCTTAACAATTCAGAAAGAAGCACACTATGGGCTGCTGATTACGGTCAAGATTGCGAAATATGTGTTTGATTGTTGAAAAACAATGCTGGTTTTCAACAAGAGTCCTATGTTTTCAAGAAAGCTTGCACAGCTTCAAAACAAGCGGGGGTTGGGGGGTGGCGCAGCCCCACCCCATTTGCAAACACAACGCTCGCCCATGGGTTTCAAGAAGATTCAGATTCTTTGAAGCCAATACTTGGGATTTCTAGTGCCTCTCAAACGTTCATCGCCAACCTTTTTCTGGACACTATTCTTCACACTTTCAAATCCTTTTTGCCTAGGTTTGGCTTTTTGGGGCACTGAACATTAAGCCCTGAACCCTGAACCTAAACCCTAAACCCTAAACCCTAAACCCTAAACCCTAAACCCTAAACCCTAAACCCTGAACCGTGAACCGCCCACAAACCCCAACTCTCCCGCGATCCGGCTCAAGCACGTGCCCCCCCAACAGCAGCACTGGGGAGGGAGCCATGCTTCTAATGACCATACTACTATAATACTATAATACTATATTACTATAATACTATAATGCTATAATACTATAATACTATAATACTATAATACTATAATACTACACTACTAGAATACTAGAATACTAGAATACTAGAATACTATAATACTATAACACTATAGTACTATAGTACTATAATATTATAATACTATAATACTATAATACTATAATACTATAATACTATAATACTATAATACTATAGTACTATAATACTATAATACTATAATACTATAATACTATAATACTATAATACTATAATACTATAATACTATAATACTATAATGTGAGCAGGTCAAAGCATGCATGGTGTGCTTGCTTAGTGCTAGTGCAGCGTGTTGTTTTCCTTTGCATGTGTAGTTTTGCAATTCGTAACAATGCCAATGTTTTGGCTCAAGTACCGAGCTTGTGCCTTTGAGCACGGTAGTTTCGTACAGTAGCTCTTAGGTTGCTGTGCGGTCCGACCGGACGCACTCAGGCGTAGCTGCACAAGTGCTTGAACTCGCGAAGTCGTAAAACAGCGTGGCCGGGCTGTGATTGCATTGGTTTAGTGCAAGTCCAGTGCTGGTCGACTTCACAATTGGGGGCTGTTCTGGGAAACGTACAGCTCTTGTGCCTACGGCCCGAGTGGGCAAGCATTGCTTTGCTTGTCTGTCGCGGTCCGTGACCTGGACGCGTGGACTGTGTGCCACGCTTGCGGCCTGTTAACCAAGGCGCGGCGCTTCGTGTGCCACGCCTGCGGCCTGCTAACCAAGGCGCGGCGATGTCCGCAGAGGTTGCAGGTCAGGCCGAGGGCGTCACCCTCCTCGAAGCGATCGAGGGTGGTGACGTTCCCTATCCCGAGCGGATGAGCTACGTCGCTTGGCTTAAGTGGCGTAGGGAGACCGGCAGTCGTCCGTTGTCCAAGCGGGATGGGGTTAGCACAACGCCAGAGCAGGAGGCGGCTCTCTGGCGAAAGGTCATGAAGTTCCTCCACGACGCCGAAGGCGAGGACGAGGAGGAAGAGGAAGAAGAAGAGGACTCCGAGCTAGTCCCTGAGGCCTCGGGCGCTGGAGGCGACAGTCCGCCGCGGGTGGACGTCAGCGCCGCGGCTAGGGAGCTGGCCATGGTCCCTACCGGTGCTGCCTATGTCCCTGCTACGGCACCAGGGTCCCGCCCGGCGGGACCGTCCGGTCCGCCGTCGACAGCAGGTTCAGTCCCCGGCACCGCAGAGGGCTTACAGGCGGAGCTGCGCGCGATTTTCCGTCCAGACCAGGAACCGGTCGCGGACTACCTGACGCGCGTTTCGCGGATTGTCCTCGCGCTCAAAGCGCATGGAGTCACGGTGAGCTCCCGTGACCTTGACGCCTTGAGCACCAAAGCCACCCTCCTTGCGGATGAGTTCTCGAAGATAGGTGGGGACTGGCATCCGACAAAGATGGTCCGTCGGCTGCGGACCAGGTTCTCGGTCGCGGCTTTGCGCGGTGGCGAGGACCCCGAAGACGCAGAGGAGATTCAGCGTGAAATCCAATGCATCGGGGAACTTATCCTCGCGCTAGGGGGAAAGGAAAGCTCGAGCCAAGAGAAGGTTTGGAGCTCCCCGTCCGACGTGCCAGTTGAAGCCGTGGGGCCGCGTTCCCCAGGGCTACCACAGCCTGCGACTGCGAGTGGGTTGGGGTTAGGTTTGGACCGTGGAGGTTTGCACACTGCCGAGGTTGCAGGTGGTCCTTCCGCGGCCCGTGACCTGGGCGCGACGGACGGCGATTCCCCTTTGCGCGCAAAGCTCGCGGCGCTGGAGATGGAGATAGAAGCCCTGAAGCGAGGTTCAGACGGCGGAGGTTCGCAGACCGGGTCCCAAAACCCGGCGGGCGATTTCGCCGCCGCACTCGCCGCCCAAACTGAAGCGCTGAAAGAAGCGTTAGCGCAGAGGGGCGGGCAAAGCTCCATAACGACGGTCAAAACTGACCTCACGTGGCCGACGCTGACCGACGACAAGTCGGACGCGCGAGACGTTGTCCTGTTCTACGAGGAGTTCGAGGACGTCTGCGCGCTCGCCAACAACTGTCGCGGTATGAGTGCGCGCGAGAAGCTGCTAGCGCTACGCGGGCGCTGCCGCGGCTCGCGCATGAAGACGTACACGAACGCCTACCGCGCAGCGTGGAAGTCGGGAGAGGTTCTCTCCGACCCACAGGCAGTGTACGACCGCATCAAGAACAAGCACTTGATGTTCGGGGAATCGCGGGAGGAAAGGGAAGTCCGCGTGGATGGTGAGCATGCCTCCCTCGCTAAGGGCAAGCTCACAGGCCACCAATTCGAGCCTTTGTTTGAGGCGTCGATCGCGGACCTTGAGGCGGTGGGTCTTGGGAAGACCCCACGAGAGTTGTATCTCTCGTACCTCCGCAAGATGCCCCCGTATCTCCAAAAGGAGATACGTAACGACAAGCGATTGTGGCCCGGCGACCCCAAGGACGGCGGGCTGAGAGGGCCGCAGACTTGGGAGGAGAGCCATAAAGTCGTCTTGGAGTACGAACAGAGGGAAGCAGCGCACCGTGCTGTTTCCCACTCTGTTTACTCCACGACCGGCTCTCCAAGCGCGGACCCGTCGGTCGCGCTAGCCGAGGCCCAGAAGGAGATTCGGAGCCTCAAGGCCGCCGCTAAGGCTGCTGCGAAGGGAGCAGCTGCCGCGGCCAAGGCTGGCGCGGATCAGACGTTTGCCGCTGCCTCGAAGGGAGCTGGCAAGGGAGCGGACAAGAAGATCTGCTTCCACTTTCGCGACCACGGGAATTGCCCGAAAGGGGATGCCTGCCCGTACAGCCACGACAAGGAGCTTCGCAGAAAAGCTCTCGCGGCCAAGAAGGGTGACCAAACCTTTGCCACGGCGAAAGGCAAGGGCAAAGGGAAGGGAAGTGGCAAGGCAAAGGCCAGCGCTAAGCCTAAGGCTGCGGCCAAAGGCGCAGCAAAGCCACCAGGCACTGTTTGCCCCTTTTTCTCCAAGAATGGGTCGTGCAAGAAGGGAGCCAGCTGCGACATGGTCCACAACCTGACGACCTCAGGAGGGACGCCGGCCTTGCCTGCCAACTGGGCCGCGCCCTCCGGGGCTTCCATGTCCAACCCCTTCGCCGCGTTCAGTGTCCAGATAGGCAGCTCAGGCGTCCAGGCAGGCGTCTCAGGAGCCGCAGGACGCGCCGCGGTGCAGCAGCACGCGCTTCCGTTGAGCAAGGGCGGGCGGGACAAGTTCGCCACCCTGGACGATCTGCCGAAGGACTGGTGGAGCCTGGCAGACAACGAGCCAGGAGGCTACCAGTACAGAACGGTAGTCCAGGTGCTCGACCGTAAGGTCGAGTGCATGCTCGACGGATGCGCCGGCGCAAACCACGTGACCGAGGAACTTGTGGTGGGCATGATGAACCGGGCTGCAGAGCTGGGGATCGGTACCGAAGATCCCGGCTTCCCGGTCGTGAGACTCGAGAAGTGGGTCCACCCCGAATATGTGCATGGCATTGCTTCGGGAGCCCCCGTTCCTCTGAAGGGGGCAGCAGTCTTGCGCGTCACGCTGCTGGAAGGCAGGACGGCGGACGACTGTCGCCCCAACACTGAAATTTTCGTGCGATGCAAAATCGCAGCCAGGGGGACGTCCGATTGGCACGGACTGATCCTCGGCGGCAGAGCGTTGGACTGCGCCGGAAGGATGGGCCTGGGCTTCAGGCCGGGTCCCGACTTTCACGTCCTCGACACGCTGGGAATCAGGATGCCCAGGTGCGAGGATCACAGCAAGACCCGGAAGGACAGGGCCTACGCCTTCGAGGCGCGGTTGTCGAGCCTGGACGACGCGTCATGCACCGAGCCTGGGGGCGGAAGCCGGGAGCTCCTCCGCTACGACGGGGAAGAGCCTCTCGAGCTCTCGCCAGGCGACGGGGTGCTGGTGCCTGTCGTGCGGGAGCAAGGAGTCTCCGCAGAGGGATCCCTGTCCGAGGTAGTGCTTCCGGTGGAATGCGGGGTCGAGGCCGTACCAGGCCTTTGGCCCACAGGAGAGGGAAAGGGGTTTGTGTTGCTCGCAGCCCAAGAGTGTGATCACTCTCTCCAGCCGGGCGAGGTTGTTGCGGAAGTGCGTTCCGGCCTCGTAAGCACTGCGGCCTGTGGTTGTGGCGCGGTTGAGACGGTTTTCGAGTCGGAGCCGTCTCCGCAGGCATGTGCGGATTGTGGGGTCGCCGTTGCCTCGGTTGACCACGACCCGTGCTTTGCCTGCGGGTCCGCGTCCAGGGCCGCGGCAAGAAGCTTCCAAGGTTGTTCCTCGTGTGCGCGGTCCTTTGGGCGGCTGCGTACCGGCGCCAGGATCGGTGTGCTATCGGTCCTTGCTGCGGTGACTGTTCTCGCTTCGGTGTGGGGCGGGAGCGGCCCGGTTGGGCGCCCTGTTGAGGAGCCTGGAGTGCTTACTTGCTTGGACCACCTTCCAAGCGTCGACAGCTGGTGGGAGGCGCCGGGTGGTTACGCGTCTGTGTGGGGTAGGCGCCCTGCGCAGAAGGACCTTGGGACCCTGGCGGTCGAGAAGGCGCCTTACGAAACGTGCTTGCTTCAGCGCGTAGGTGAGGCGTGGCGTCTCTGGGACACGAGGGATTTGCGTGTGGCGGAAAGCGTTGCGTGCAGCGATGAAGTTCCAGTCACCGAACGCCTCGCGGTCTTTAGGACGCGCAAGGGGCCACGCTGGGCTGGCTGGCGTGAGGGATCGGCCACTGCTGGGAGAGGCGCAAGTGACGCTGTGCGCCCAGCAGACGCGGTCGATACGGCGCGCTGCCCGAGCTATCATATTGTGGAGAGCTGGGACATCGAGAAGATGATCGAAGAGCCTCCAACGGACTACTATTATGAGAAGCTCGCGGCAGATATGCGCGCCCGGCACCCTAAAGCGTGCCCGCACCTCCTCGACCACCTCGTTTCCTTAGAGGGTTTCCTAGACAAGTCAATCTTGTTTGGCTTCTCCTTTGGAATCAGCAAGGCCGAAGTTTGTGTCTCCAAAGGCAAGCTCCTGGGACACAACATTGGGCGGGACGGGAGTTCGCCTGACGAAGAGCGTTGTCAGGCGGTGATTGACTTTCCCCCGCTCTGGGAGAAGCTTCACATTCAGCAATTTTTGGGTTGCGCAAACTGGTTGCGCGGCTACCTGCCTGTTGAGTATGGGCACGCAGCCAAGATTTTAGGGCAGTGGCAGAAGCCAGGCGCCGTCTTTCCTGAAGGCGGGCTGGGCTCAGCCGCCACCGAGGGTTGCAAAGCCTTTAAAGCGATTAAGCGCATGATGCAGAACCGCATCAATTTGGCTACCTTCGATGAGGCCTCTGCTGCGGATGGGTCGTGTCCCCTTGAGCAGATCGCGGATGCGTCGGGCATCGCGGTAGGGGGCAGCGTCGTGCAGATGACGCGTGACTTGAGTCAGCTCAAGGTGCTTATGACGCACTCAAAGAGCTTGACCCCCGCGCAGCAGAACTGGCCGCCCTTGATACAGGAGGCGTTTGCCCAGCTCGAGGTAAAGCGGGCGACACGCCGCATGTTCGGCTCTATTCGGACTCTGTGTTGGACAGATCATGCCAACCTTACCCGAGCGCAAACATCGGACATCGGAATGGATCCGAAGCTCGTCCGGTGGGTTGCGGAAATCCTTATGGATGGGTCCGAAATAAGGAGCCTTAGCGGTCGCTCAGCGACGCTGGGTGACAGTTTTAGCCGCAATCCCAAGGATCGGGATGCGCTCCTTGCGGCGAGGACGAAAGACCTCGAGGGCCTTTCGGGCCAACTCCGAGGTTTCGACCTGGACCAGTACCTCGGAGAGGGTACTGAGGGTGACGGACCCGTGCCCTGGGCGGTCGGCAACGACGCCGTCCCAGAGCCTGCGGGCCGTGTCCAGGCCGCGGCTGTGCCGATGTGCGTCGTCGCAGCCCTTCCGGTGCGCGTCATGGTTGTCTTTGACTACGCGCGTTGGAAAGAGCAGGACGCAGAGCTGACTGAGATCAGGCGCGTCTTCCAAGCGAGCCTCCCTGGAGTTTCTGTGGCTGTCAGGGGTTGTTGGGGTCCGTTTGAGGATACCGACGGGCTTGCCTCGCATTTTGATTGCGGGGCCGGCAGGCTCGCAGGGACCAAGAAGATCAAGCGGATCAGGGTCGACTTGCTTACTTCGTGTGCCAAGGTTCTTAGGGAAGCTTCGGGGTTTCGTCCGCAGTTCCTCGTAGGACTTGGACAAGGCGGGCTGGTCACAGCCGTCCTTAGGTGGCCTTTGGTTGTTGAGCTCACGCTCCAAGCAAGGAACCTGCAGCGCAAAGAAGCTAGGGCTGTAGGAGAGGCTTGGGCAGGCATCAAGGCTATCTGGGCGGTGCGGCCACGCCTTTGGCGCACGCAGCAAGGCCACTTGGAAGTGGCCGAGGCTTGTCCGGAACTCAAGAAGGATTTTCCGGAGCCTCCCCTGCGAGGTTTTGGGATCGTAGGGAAGCAGGCATTGGGGGCGGAAGTTCTGCGGTCCTTGAGGTTGGACGCGGTTCGTTCCATCGATGATGCCAGCATTAGAGGGATGCTGGACGAACCGTCACGACCCCTCTGGGACCATGAGGGTCTATGCATCTGCGGCAAGCGGACCTACCTGTTTTCTCGCTGCCCCGCCTGCATCGAGAAAGAGGCAGTCGATACCTCGGTGGAGATAGCCGAGCGGGAGGAGCTCGAACCTCCGCTTGAGGGCGACCTTGAGGCCCATGAGGTGGGCCTAGAGGTCAACTCCGTCCTTGCGACCTTGGATAGGACAGGAGGCTTGTTTAGGGTTAGGTCCTCAACCATCCAGCAATGGGCGGTAGGGTTCAGGACTACGCCCAAGGATGCTCCAGTTCCCACAGCATATGGCATGCTGAGTGGGAAGATATGGAAGAAGGGCCATTCCATGAAGCTCAGCCTCGGCTCCCAGCACAAGGATCTTTCCAAGTGGGGCGATGTGAAGCCTTACTGGACCACATGGGTGGTTAGAGAAGATGGTGCTGTGGTGGCGGGGCACAACTGCTCGCCCCTGGATGCGGTTCAGGGCGACATCGTCGTGCATTGGTCGTCAGTGGTGAACTGGCACGGCCACAGACATGTCGTGAATGAGCAGTGCGAAGTGCTCTGGAGGTCTAAGGGCAAAGAGGTTGCCTTAGACCCCTCCTTCGGCAAGCTGATAGCCCTTGTGGGTAGGGTTACTCAGGTCATTGGCTGGCGGGCAACCGGAGAAGCCTCGGATCCCCGCAGTTCTACCCGGCAGGCGTCAAGGGTCCTTGCTCAGTTCTCTGCGTCCAATGAGGGCGTAGAAGGGCATTGGACCGCGGGCGCTATCAGTCGCGGGAAGAATGCCAATGAGTGCAAGCTGAAGGGTAGAGTTTTGGCGTTTATGGGTGAGGAGCACAAGGGCCCTGCTGTGGTTCTAGAGCTCGTCAGCCATAGCCCCATCCTGTGCATTTGGGACCATTCCTCAACCAAGGTCAAGGTCGAGTTTAAGGGCGGTGTTCCGTCTTTGAGCCTGGCCGCGGGGGAGGACGAAAATCGTCGCGAACAGCTTGCGGTCGAGGCGAGGGACGCGGCGAACATTTCGGAGTTCCGAGTCACGGGATCCCTTCGTACGGCGTGGTACGAGGGCCAGCGGCGCGATCCCTCATTGGCGGGCTCGATTCGCAAGCCGGAGCCGCCGATGGTGATATCCGGAGACGGGTTGCTGGAGCGCGAAGTGACCCTCAGGACGGGTCAAACCGTCGTCGTCCCAGTGGTTCCCAACGGGGCTGCGGGCGCGAATGGGGTGACCTGGCGCCGCGCCTGCTACAATTCAGTCCACTGTGGAGTCCTTGGGGCCCATAGGTCTGCCGAGGTTACCATCAAACTGTTGGAGAGGGCAGTCTGGTGGCCCGATTTGGAGAAAGATGTGCGGACCTGGGTCGCCAAGTGTCTCGCCTGCATTAAAGGCCGCTCTCGACCGACGAAGGTTGAAGCTCGTGCGGTCAAGTGTGGCGCCGAGACTTGCTGGCAGGAAGTCAGCGTGGACTGTGAGGGTCCGAACCGAGAGGACAGGGAGGGGCATAGGTACTCGCTTACGTACTTCGATTGCCTCAGTCATGCTGTCCTCCTCGAGCCGATGAGGTCTCTGACTCATGCGGAAGTCAGGAGGGCGTTCGTGCGCTGTGTGCTTCGCAGCAGGACGATCCCGAGCCTCATCAGGTCGGACAGAGGGCCAGAGTTCAAGAACGCGCTCATGGCAGAACTCAGCGCTATGCTTGGGACCGAGTGGCGGTTCAGCGCGCCCTTGAGGCCTTGTGAGTTGGGCGCAAACGAGCGAGTCCACCAAGAAGTTCAAAAGGTGCTGGGGGCGGTCGTCAGACAAGTCGGCGCCTCCCTTTCCGAAGCTTGGTCGGATTGGCTCGTGGTGGCGGAGTACGTCATAGACAACACTCCGGGACCCCACGGGTATACCCCGAGGGACCTAGAGCGGAGCTGGTCGCTCGCTCTACCACTTGAAAAGGACGTCCTGCGAGACGCCTTGCAGTTTGAACCCATCTCTGATTGGGCTCGGAGCCAGTTCAAACAGTTCTCGGAGCTAGCTGCTGCGGTCCGAGAGCACTGGACGCGGTCTTCAGAAGCGCGGGCGAAACTTGCAAACCGCCATAGGCGCACTGTGGACCTTAAACCAGGCGACCGAGTGGTCTGGAACGCTCCGAGGGCCCGCTCAGAGGGGGCGGGGCGTGTGCCTTGGAAACCGGGTCTGACCGGCCCCTGGCGCGTGTTGGAAGTCAAGGGCCACAGGCTCACCTTGGAGCCAGTGTCGATGGAGTCGGGGGGTACTTCTTCCGCCCGGCGCGGCCCGATGGAGGCGCACGCAGAAGACTGCATTCTTGTTCCTGCGGATGCAGATGGCGCGGAATCCCGCGAGCCGGTCGTCTTTGAAGACGATGAAACCGGCGGGGACGGCTCGTCTCGCCCCAGCTTAGGGCAGCAGGTTCAAGGCGACGCCAAGCAGGTGGAGTTCACGCTGACCAGGCGCGGGAGGGACTTCGTCCTCCGCCTTGGTGACCGCATTGCCTATCGGGGTGTAGGTGGAGGCCCGAAGGTGTGCAGGTTAGGGCGGGTCACGCAGGTGGATGCGGCCCGTGCACAGGTCGGCGTCCATCGCTATCTCCCCGACGCCAGCGGGGTTCGCGTCAAATGGCGGCTTGCATATATCGCCGAGGACGGAGCGCTCACGCTTTCAGAGGGGACCCGTCCGGCCCATGAAGCGGTTTCCGTGAAGGAAATCATTTCCAAAATCGACCTAAACCGCGACGGCGTGCTTGCTGCAGCCTCGGCCAGAAAGTTGGACAAGGGGGCGTATTCGTTGCAGGACAGGACCCTCGAGCGAGCGTCTCGTGCCGGCACGAGTGTGCTCTCGATCCGAGAGGCCCTCGCGGACCTCTTGGTCGCGGAACCCCGCGCGTTGCAGCCTAGGGCTTCCCCAGAGTCGGGTGCTGTCGAGAGTTGGTTCCGGCAGTATTTCCTTGGTGGGGTTGCTGATGTCTTAGAGGTTGCTTGGGGTGACGCGGTCGTTTCCGACGCGGCGAGGAGGCACGGGTACAGGGTTGTTCCCGCTTTTGTGCAAGGCAAGCAGGCCTACGGGATCACCTGGAACCTGGCCGCGGAAGAGCACTTAGAGGCCATTAGCGGCGCTGTTCTGCGCACAGAGCCGAAGGTGCTCGTGATTGGGCTTGAGGGCAAGAATGTGCCCCGGGCTTTCCTCCAGCTAGTCGTCCGGTGTGCGCAGGAACGCACGCGCGCGGGCGCCCACGTCGCGCTGCGTTTGCAGGCGCAAAAAGGCGAGTGGGAACCTTGGCGGCTAGAGGAGTGGGGCGCCTTGTTTGGGACGCTCGCTGAGCCACGCTGGCCTTGGGCTTTCGTGCGGGCTGACATGTGCCAGTTCGCGCGGGCCAGTGGCCGCGGCAACCTCGTTGAGAGCGGGGCCCTGTGGCTCGCCGATTTCAGCCTAGAATCGGTAGGTTTGAGGTGTAGTAGGCCGGATGCGTTGGGCGCAGTGCGGCACAAGCACGTTGAGCGCGCGCAAGCTGACTACAACCTCATAGGAGCGGCTTTCTGCGCCTCGCTCCAGGACCTTGGTCTGAGGGGCGCAGAAGAGCTGTGCACCGCTGCAGTTGAAAGCTTTCCAGCGACTGCGGGTGCAGATAGCGCCGCGGCTGCGCCACCGCCCTCTCCAGTCGTTCCCCTCCCGGACGTGCGGTCGGGCGAGGACCTCACGCCAGCAGAGCGTGCGGAGCTGGATAAGGAGGTGGATAAGTATGCCGCGGAGAGGGAAGCGTTTTGGCGGACCAAGGCGGACGCCAAGGACTGGGATTCCGTCCGGGCTGACCTTGAGGTCTATGCTCTTGCGGGCGAGAAGGTCGCGGAGGATCCTAGGCGCACCGAGGCCTATAGAGACCTCGTATGGTCGGGTTTGAAGATCGAGCCTGGACCAACCAGACCCGGGCTGACCGATGCTGATATCGCAGCCGTCAGGGAGGTCATACGGCGAAAGGCCGCTGGGTTCTGGGTGGAGGACACCACCAGGACCACGGTCAGGAAGTTCGCCCATGACTGCATCCCCACCGGGCCGCCGGTCTCGTCCCAACCTCACAGTCTGAGGGGCGAGTCCGCGCAATGGGTCGACGACAAGCTTGAAGAAGAATGCAAGCGGGGTCAGTTGATCCGCGGCAGCTCGGCTTGGGGATCTGCGCCGTTTCCGACCAAGGAAATGCCCAGCTACAAGCGGCATAGGAAGCGACGCTTGGTGGTTGACTACCGCCGCGTGAATGCCCGAATTAAGCGCTCCACGTACTATTGTCGGCGGGGCAGCGATGTGCTCGCCGCCGCAGTAGGTTCGGTTTGGTATACCTTTGTGGATGCGGTTAGTGGGTTTAATCAGATTAGGAACACCAAGCGTGCTCGCGAGGTGTTGGCCATTGTGGCAAGATCAGGGAAGTATCTCCCTGTCGGCCTCACCTTTGGCCCGATTAACGGCCCAGATGACTTCAACTTTGTAGTTGATAGGGCCTATGCCCCCGGCAGAGGTAGGCGCCTTAAGTATACTAAGGAGTGGATTGCCTACGTGGATGATCTTACTGTTAGGACAGGTAGGGTCATTGATGGGCAGTTTTTCACTGATGCCCAAGCCGAGGGGGCGGTGCGCGAAGCGTGCGCCAAGGGGGCAGTCGCGGCTCCTCAGAGCGCGTCGTCTGCTCTTGAAGCCTTAGGCGTTCGCGGTGCGCACAACTCCAAGCGCGCGAACCATGACGCGGCGCGCTCGGACCAGAATCACCCCACGCGCGTTCTGATGCTCAGGATGTTGGGGCTGTTCGGGTGTTTCTGTGTTCAGGGCGGGTGTTTTTGGGGCGGGCCGTTTCCCAGGTCGCCGGTCTGCGGGCAGAAGGATTTTTCGTCGTTCGTCGCGTGCAGCTTCGTTCGTTTGTCTCGCAGCCAGTGTTTAGGAAGCAGGCCTAGAGGTTCGGTCCAAGGTCGAAGCAGAAGCCGTAGAAGCCTTAAAGCCCCGACCTTAAGAAACTCCCCAAACCCCCGCCGCAGCGGTTCAAGTGTGTTGTAGAGCCTAGGGTAGGTAGTCCCTCCCCGCGTTCGTGCCTGTGCACTGCGCCCCGCTGCGGGTCGCGACCAGACCGCGCGGGAGCGACCGATCGGTCGCCCGGACCTTCGTGGTCAACCACAAGGCCCCGCTGCGGGCCGTGCCCTGGCCGCGCGGGAGCGGCTGCCTACCACTACTGCACACCGGCCCCTTGCAGCGGGCCGTGTCCTGGCCGCTCAAGGGCGCGTCAGGTTTCCCTCGCCCATCGGAGGTCCAGCAAAGCCGCGGGCCTCAGTGCCGCGATGGGTGGAGGAGGGTCGAAGGGCAGGGGCAAAAGCAAGAGCCCAGGCCCTAAGGGCCGGAAGGGCCCGCCCACGATAGACGACGTGCAGCGCCTGCTAGTCCGATGCATGCGGCACGGCGAAGGTGGCTGCAGAGGCCGGTTCGGTCCGGGCGGCCTCTACCCGGTTGATGAGTTGATCGAGCAACTCGGGATCACCATCAACCAGTACAACCAGGCGGTCGCGCACGACGCCAGCCAGCGGAAACCGAGGTTGGATACCTCGCACGCTGGTTTCCTTCGTGCCTTCCAAGGCCACTCTGCCGATTGCGGCCATCCGATGGGGTTCATGATGGAGGGCCTAAGTGAGACGGCCATCGACGACCTCATCCGTCAGTATGGCCCGGCCATGTGGCACGGCACGGACTTGCATGTCGTGCCAAGCCTGTTGCAGAACGGCCTGATCCCCGGCGGCGGGCCGGGAGGCCGCCTCGGGGTCCACTACGTCCTAGGACACTGCCCCACGCAGTGGGAGGACGGAAGGCGCGGGTTCCGCCGCGGATCGACTTGCATAGTCGAGGTCCGACTGGCGGTCCTGCGGGACGCCGGAGTGCCCATCTATGCAGGAGCGGATGGGGTGGCCCTCACTGGCCAGATTAGGGCCACCGGCATTTCCCGCATCTGGGCACTCCCCAGGGGCTCGCCTGTCTACTCAGACTTGATAGCTGAGTTGGAAGTGGATAGGTTGGTCTTGCGTGTCGACCTAAAGAGTTTAGGCGACTCCAGTGCGGGCCCCAACCCGCCGTTGGGGCGAGGACCGAAACTGGGCACGGTCCAAGCGTCCCAAGCTGCTGCGGCCAGCAGTGGCGCGGCGAGCTCCTCGACGGTTGTGCTGGCCCCTGCGGGTCGTGTCATGGCCGCGGGGGCCGCCCAACCTGTTACCCCTCCTAAGGCCGCGCCTAAGGCCAAAGGGCGTCCCCTAGGGACTCCTAGGACTTCGATCGTGCCAGCGAAGCCCAAGGTGTACCCTAGGCGCAACATCCCGGGCCCCAACGTCCTCGAGCCCGAGGACTCGCTCGAGGAAGAGGCAGCCCAAGCAGCTGAAGGTGTCGAGGAAGACAGTTCCAGCTCGGATCTTCCCGACACGCGGGCGCCTCCAGCCGCGGTCAGAGTGAAGGAGGACGAGGAGCCCGCTAGTGGGGCCCAGGCCGAGAGCACAGAGGAAGGAGTCCTCGTGCTCGGCCAGTCGGTGGTCACCAGCGCGAAGGAATACCTCGCGCGGTCCGAAGCTCTTCTTAGAGCGCAGAAGCTCCAGTCGAGAATACTGGAGGTTGCGGGAACTGCGATGGTGAAGCTGGAGAAGATCACCAAGCGTGAGGAGTCCCTCAAAACGCTGCGCCGAGAGGGAGAGAGTCGGGCGGCCGGGGAAGGCGCCGACGGGGAAGAGGTGTCTGACGATGGTCAGGACGCCCCCGGGGCTGCAGGGCCTAGCAGTTCCGCCAGGCCTTCGGGAGGCGGGACCGCCCAGTCCGCCTCAGCCTCAGAGGAGCCTCGCCCCAACGCTGACGGCCACTACGGATGTTCGGCTCCGGGATGCGGGCTGGCTTTTGAGTCGCTGGTGCAGTACCACTTGCATCAGGCGGCCTGCCATGGCGCCTCTCTTCCGCCCAACCTGGGGATCAGCCCCTCCGCACCTCTTGACCCTTTTCGTCAGGACTGGCGGGGACGGCTGTTCCGCCGAGGAAAGGACGGTGGGTATGGGGAGGTGCCCATGCTCCGAGTGATTAGGTACCACAAAGCCAACGGGTACGATCACTCGAGAGTCCCGCTCCTGAGGCGAGGGGACCGAATCCAGCTTGAGGATGGATCGCACCACATCTATGGCGGTAGCCATCCGCCGGGGTGGCTTCGCGACGACCCCGAGCTGGACCCCCCTGGTGCTCCAGAGGGAAGTGACGGAGGGTCCACGCCCAAGAGCGAGCCCACGGAGGAGGCCGTGCCAGAGCCTCCGCGGAAGGCCGCTCCGCGCGGGCGGGCCCTCGAGCCGCCGAAGGGCGACGTCCAGCGACGCCTGGCCGAGCGTCGCTCCAAGCGAGACTACTCGCCGGACCTGGTGACGCCTCTTGACGATCTCCATGCCAAGGAGATCGACTCCTTCGACCCAGCCGCGGATAGCCTTGACGTCATTTTGATGCGCGCCGAGGTTCGCACTGAGTCCCACCTCAAGGTTGGCCGGGAGGAGGAAGAGCCCCTGGTCAAGGAGGAACAGAGGAGGAGGCGGAGGTCGTCAAGGGCGAAGAGGTCTCGGTTGAGATGGAGGCTGCCACCGCGGACGAGGCGGACGAGGTCGCCCTCCCAGCCAACCGAGCCTACGTCGAAGGCCGTTTTTACCCCTACGGCAGCTGGCGGTGCTTCTTCTGCGAAGCCATTAACCCGGTGACCGAGGACCAGTGCCTCACCACGCACGCGGGCGGCCCGAATGCGGGCGCCCCGTGCGACGGCCGATGGATCAATGGGATCGACATCGGGTGGTGGGAGGTGGATCCCCAAACCGCGCCGGAGCAATGGCGGCGGAGGTTTTCTGCCGAAGAGCTTGAAGACCAACAAGCGCGGGCAGATGCCGCGAGGCTCCTCAGCGATGAGGAACTCGCTGAAGCCCTCCAGGCGGCCGAGGAGGCGCAGGCGGCCGAGCGCGCCAAGAAGCGGGAGCGGCGCCAGGCGGAGAAGGCGGAGCGCGATGATCACATCAGCGAAGCGCTCCGCATAGCAGGGTGGCAGTGCCCTAACTGCTATGAATGGAACCTTTCATTCAGGCAGTTGTGCTTTAGGTGCAGCACACCTCTCCGCTTGGCAGAGGTCGTGTCCCGCGGGATCCCGGATCCGCGGCGCGGCGAACAGAGGGACTCTGGCTCCGAGAGCAGCCAAGATGAGCTGGAGTACGAGATCCTTCTGGCCAATCGCGCTATGGATCAGGAAACGATCCAGCCTCTTCTTAGAAGCAAACACAAGAAGAGGGGCGGCAAGAGACGTCGCGAGGAGGCGACGCACGGCAAGGGCCGCGACCCTTGGGGTGCTTGGGCAGACGCCCGTGGCAAGGGCCAGGGCAAGCCGAAGGGCAGAGGCAAGTCCGATGCCAAGGGCAAGCCCAAGGGGAGGGGCAAGTACGCCTGGGGCGCTTTCGCCGCGGGCATTGTTGCCGCGCTCCAACCCCGCCCAAGCACAAGCTGGGTCCCAGCTTTCCCGTGCGGGTCGGCCCGGCCGCCGCCGAGTGTTCCGCTTCCGCCGCGGACCCCCTTTTTCCTGGGTCGCGGGCTCCTCAATCGGTTGATGCACGCCCTCAATGGGAACATCAACGGCTGGTGGGGCCTGGCGGCTGCAGCGTCGGCGCCGATTGCCTTGCAGTTGCACCGCGGAGTCGTGCATGTTGTCGAGGACTCCATGCACGCGGTTGCAACGGTTTCGGCCGACGTTGTTGAGGAAATCGGCCATGGGGCCAGGCGGACCGTGTGGGTCGCCGGAACAGCCATCACTCTCGTGGTAGTGATCTTGTGCGGTGCTGTTCTGTGGTACGTGAGTCGTGCCGTTGCCAATCGCATTGCGCATTTGCGACATGGCAACACCGCGGCCCCTGAGGCGCGGCTGTCTCAGCTCCTTGGCTCCGAGGTGACGTTCGAGGTCGCGAGCACCAAGAAAGGGGTGACCCATAAGGTTTGGGTGCATCTCAAGGAGGAGACAGCTGCCTGTGGCTGTCGTGCTTACCTGGCAGAAGGACGCTGCGGGCATTGCGATGCCGCAATGGACACCGCTCGTTCCTTAGGGTTTTTGCACGCGGCCCAGCGAGGCGCGGGTCCTGCGCTCACAGACTCCATTCGGAGTACCGCCTCCGATGCCCTAGCTAAGGGTAAGGTGGTGTTGGGTTTGGGGAACAGTGAAGGGTGTTTCTCCCAACTCGCGGCCAAGAGCCGCGGGCTCTCCTGCTTTCAGGGGCTCGCGGGTCGTGACCTGGCCGCGGCCCCAGCAGATGGAGCGAGCGCAGCCCACGCACATTCCGGCTCCGTGCAACGTGCCGCCACTGCCACTGTGGCGCGCACGCCAGGCCGGAGGAACAAGGGCCCAGCCCCCGCTAGGAGTTCTCCAGTCAAAGAAGCGGAATTCCTTGCGGGCGGGCCATACATTCAGGCCGCCCAAACGCTGCTTGGTTCCGGAGCAGCAGAGGATGTGATCTACATCCGGGCTTACAGCTTAGATTGCCCATCCTGCATTGAGGCAATCGAAGCGTCGCTTGGCAAGGGCGCAAGCGTTAGGATTGTCGCCGACATGGGACAATGCCACCGCACCAAGCTTCAGTGGCAAGCGTTGAAACGCTTGGCGGCCGCAGGTGCCGAGGTGAAGGTGGGTTGCGGCACATCCTTGCGCGACGCCTATGCTCGCGACGGCCGCGGGGCTAAGGTAGGCACCGGGATTCAAGGGCTGCACCATGCCAAGGCCCTTTGCCTACTGCGGCCTGACGGCGCGGTGGTGCTGATTGGGAGCCTCAATTTTACCACAAGTAGCAAGGCCAATGCGGAAGCAGGGCTTAAGCTTGAGGTCCCCAAGACGCACCCTGTCGCGCAGTCCTACGTCGAGGATTTCCAGAGGGTGTCGGCTGAGGCATTCTCCCTCGATGAGGCGGTTGCGAAGCGCCCTCAGTTGGAGCGAGCCAGTAGCTCCAACGTTGCTGGCAACGCCACTCGTGCCCCCAACACTGCTCCACAGGGTATCGAGTAGGCTGCGGCCAGTTGGCGCGGCGTGGTATGTATCCACGCATTATCAGAGCAGGCGTCGCAGCACGGCACGCTGCTTCGCCAACCTTTGCACTTTCTTTTGCGTGACTGCGGGCGAAAAGCCGCGGCAGGTTTGAAGCCTGCCCATTTTGCATTCCCCGCACTTTTCTTCTCCGCCCTGCCTGTGGCCCCTCTCGTCGAGGGAGCTCTTTTGCAGGTGCTGCGGACCGTGCCCTGGTCGCGGCAGTGCGCTCGCCGAAGCGCGCGCGAGTTGCGCTGGCTGCGGCACAAGCAATGTGCGCGGCTCTCGCTGAGTCCGGTAGCCCGTAGGGTAGTTCTGGATAGGTGAGTAGCCGTAGCCGTAGCTTAGGGCCGGTAGTTTGTACAGTGTACCATTTGTATCATAGCTTTGCACTAGCAGCACAAAGACCTGCCCAGTACTCTGGAGCCTCGCCTGCCAGCACAAAGGTGAGCGCTCGCGACTTGGGGTGGTTTAGGGTCGTAGAGGGCTGCTGTCGTCGTGCGTCCGTTTGGTAGTGCGGGCTGCCGCCCAAGCCGCATGCCTATGCTCATGATGTGCGGGCTCTACCAGGGTCGCACGCGACGCCCTCGCCCTACCCCATTTGCCGCGTTGCGGAAGTGCTTGACGCACTATGAGCTCTTGGTGAGCCGGAAGCCTCGGCTGAGGGGCGAATGTGAGCAGGTCAAAGCATGCATGGTGTGCTTGCTTAGTGCTAGTGCAGCGTGTTGTTTTCCTTTGCATGTGTAGTTTTGCAATTCGTAACAATGCCAATATTTTGGCTCAAGTACCGAGCTTGTGCCTTTGAGCACGGTAGTTTCGTACAGTAGCTCTTAGGTTGCTGTGCGGTCCGACCGGACGCACTCAGGCGTAGCTGCACAAGTGCTTGAACTCGCGAAGTCGTAAAACAGCGTGGCCGGGCTGTGATTGCATTGGTTTAGTGCAAGTCCAGTGCTGGTCGACTTCACAATAAGCAAATGTGTGAATTAGTTTGAAATATCATATTATTAACCATTTAATCTAATTGTTAATAATATGAATAAAGACGAAAATAAAGATATACATATGGACAAAAGCACTATTGATTGTAATTTCTGCAAATGTAATAGGAAGGCACTACACAAAGAAACAAAAACGAGCACAGACAAAGAGGGTAACGTTGTAGTAAGCAAAGTTGAAAATAGGACAAGTTGGAAAGTTGGTAGAGGAACAACTCCTGACGGTAACACAATATTTCAATCAAACATGAATGACCATGAAGACGTTGATACCGTTGATACTGGTTTTGGTAGTAGAAAAGCAACGCCTGAAGAAAGGATACAAAAACTTGAAGAAGAAGTAAAAGAACTAAAGAATTTTCATAAACTTAATATCATAGATTGAATATATTAAAAACTTTTTGTAAAAACTTGTATTTAAAAACTTATTATCTTAATATACATATATGAGTAAGACCGAAGAGTTTGACGAAAAATGCTATGTTAACACTTTAGAAATATTGAAGTTGCTAGAGGAAATGAATGAAAAGATTGATAATATAGAAAAGAACACTAAACCAAGATATACGAAACCAAATACTGATAAAGATGCTACATACGATAATAAACGGAACACCTACCTAACGAAACTAAACAGCGGTGACATACTTAACCATAAAGCCACTACTCTAGAATATTATAAGATTAAGTATGATAAAAAGGAAAAAACCTACATTAAATGTAATGAAGAATGAAGTAGATTTAAATAAAGAAACTAACACAAGAAGAGACGGCATTCACGACCTAATAAAGTGTAAAACGTGTGGTCAGTATTTCGCTCCACATGCTTTTGAAGTTACAAACAAATGTAAATGCAAATCTCGTTCTTGCAAGTTCTGTAGACAACAACAACAAATGAAAGCTAAAACTATAAAAGATTGATTTTATAATCTTATGAATTATAAAATTTATCTTCATTGATATGTTTTATAATGCCCATAAGGTAAACTGTTTACCTTATCTAAATCATATCTTTTATTGTCATAGCTTGATAATGCCATCTTTACCTGATTTATTGAATATATTTGATGATTTTTACTTCTTATACTGTTGAATGATACTGTATCACATTTGTTATCTTCAAGTGTTTCTAAATATTTTTTGTAATTAAGTTCTCTTTTAACCTTATGCTTTACTATTCCTTTTGATTTCTTTTCTTCTTTATCTTGCTTGTATATTTTAAATGCGTATGATTTAGGTTTTAATCCTATGAAGTTGGTAATTATCTTGCCGTCTACTTCATCCTTAAATTTGCCTAGCACCTTCTTATTAGTAGCATCATAACATTTATGTTCTTTATCATAACCGCTAAAATCCATGTATTTTTTAATATCATTAAAATCATCATATACATCTTCTGTTTCTATGTGTGTTACAAAACTATCTGTATCTGTATATATTAGCCTTACCTTGTCTTCATACTTTTTCTTCAACACATCATAATAGAATGAATACATATGTAACTTACTCAAGTCTAATATACTCATACCTACATATATGGGTTTATTGAGTTTTACTGTTTCTTTTAACTTCTCAACTCCTACAAGATTTTCGTTAATGATGTGTCTGTGTTTATAAGTAGGTGCATTAACTACTTTTTGAAAACGCTCTGGTGTATCAACTAGTTCAAAGTTAATATGTTCTCTCAGGTTCTCCATCGTTTTTCCATAGACCGCGTTATTCATTAATTTGTACATGTCCTTTTCAAAATCACTTGTGGCTTCTTTTCTTGTATTTGTGTTAAAATCTATCCATGGTTTTAACCACTCTTTTTGTTTGAACATGATTGCTCTGTTTATCTTCTTTAGTTTTAGTCCTTGTTTCAAATAATATTTTAACATCTTAATGTGTAATACATAATTGTTTTTATCATATACTTTTAATACTAATTTGTTTGTTTTTTCGTCTCTCGGTTCTTTGTTGTGGTTGTATGCTTTGTAAATGGTTTTTTGTGTTTCACTTAACATATCTGTCGTTACATTCATAATTTCAGGTGCTAACGGATAATCAACATGTTTATCGTGTAATTCTTTAGGATATTCTAAATCAACATCCAATATAAAACCTACATTAGTATCCGACCATGAGTTAAGTTGTTCTTCCGTAAAGTTATCAACAAATTTAATATCTTTGTATGGTAGTTTTTGACACATTGCTAGACCATATAAATTATTAGCATCAAGGTAGTTTATATAAGAAGAGGGTTTATTTTCATCATACATTTCATTCATATATTTGTTGTTTGCTTCTGCCCGTCTCTTTGAAACTTGGCACATCCCTCCACGCAATCCTTTTTCAACCATTTTATACAATTCTTCATCATATATTAAATCTAAAGTAACACCAGTTTTTAATAACATAGCATCCCAAGCAAAATTAGGAAGTGTGTAATAATGAGCAGGGTCTAAACCGTAATCTTCTAAACATTTTGTTCTGAAATTTTCAAAAACATCTGTTAATAATAAAACATCCGTTTTAAGATAAAGGTCATGATACTCACCGAGATTTTTAATGTTAAAATGTTTCCATATATGTAGTGCCTTTTCATAATCTTCATCTTTAATATCTTCTTCAGCTAGTTGACTGTAGAATTCCTTTTTTGGTGGTAACTCTGTCTCGTTGAATTTACTAAAATCATTCATATAGTCATATGGGTAAATGCCCTTATCTGTTAATAAATCTAAATCATAATCATCCTTAACATATTCGCTATTTTTACTGTATTTAAAATGATTTATCCAGTCGCTTCGTTTTTCATTATCCTCATATTTAGTTAATTTAACTAACTTATCTAATGATGATGATAAGAAACTGAAACTGTCTTTAAATTCAAGCTGTTTTAAACAAAAGGTAACAAACTTCTCGCTGTTCTGTGCTATTACGCTTACATCATCTTTTTTAGTATTAAGTTTATCAAGATTAGATATTATAAGGTGCGCGTCATAATTTTTAAGATTATGAAAAAATATAGGTATTTTAAAGAATTTGAAACAATAATCTAAATTACACTTGTTATGAGCACATCCACGATATAAACCTGTAAAATGACAATGGTCGCGAACTTTTTTCTTATCTTTAGTATTATTAAAAGCACCACCACATATAAAGCATTTCTTACAATCTTGGAATTCTTTTTCTTGTTCGTGTGTTATAATCATTGGTTTAGGATTTTTCATCTTATCAAATATTTCTTCTCTAATTTCATTCATCGTTTTACAAAATTTTTCCATACAATCCTCACCTCTATAAATGTATGGTGTTACTTCATTGGTAATTGAATTAACAACATTTAACATAAAACCTGATGGGATATGATTTTGATAACTACCTTTAATACACGCTTGCATTGGCGCTTCGTTTTTTACCATATGTGACGTCACATATATAACATAAGGACATCTCAATTTTTTGTAATGCTTTTGGAAAAACATTTTTTCTTTTTCTTCAGGCATCTCAATGGCTTGAACTTCATTAGCCATACAACCTTTTAATGTATGAGCAGTTAATAATGTTTCTTTTTGAAAGCCTTTTTGACAAAATCTACAATGAAATAATTTTTCTTTGTGTTTGTTTGTTTGAGAACCCATTAAACGGGAATAGTCTTTAATATAAACATAATGACTTTTATTATCCATATCTAACCGTAAAAGGTTAATATGAAAAGTTGGTTTAACTATTTTTGTTATTTTGTCTGGTCGTATTTTGTTTTTATCATTATCAACTGTATAAACATTTACTGAAACGGTATTGTTGTTGATTTCTTCAAAATGTTGAATATCTTCATTTGAAGCTGGAAAATTAACACCATCCCATGTTATTAAGCTTTCATTATCTAATAGCTTTGTATAATGAAAAAGTCTTTCTGGATGGTCTTTTTTGTAGATGTCATAAAGCCTACACAAAATACAGTATTTTAAACAAAAATCATCATCATTTTTTATATTAATACATGCCTTTTTCTTTGCTATCCAGTCAGGTAGTTCTATAAATTTACCCGCTCTTGTCGGGTCATATTTGTCATAATGAACTGTTATTTTATCTACTTTCTTTATTTTTAATCCTGATTTTCTTAAGTTCTTGTTTTCAACTGTAATTTCAATATCACTAGCCATAGTGTTTATAGCATTGTTTAAATCCTCTTCATTTAAAATATTGTATCTTCTACTTATTAGTGTATGTGGTTCCTCTTCTTCATCAGCGTTTTCAAATAATAAATCAACTGTTATTAGAACTTTCATACTCTTATGTTTTTTAAGATAATCGTTTAAGCGTTCTTTTTGATATTTAAGGTATGATAAACCTTTAAAACCTGAAAGATTTATATTTGTAATGGAATAAGAATTAGCATAAGATTTTAACGCGGATTGTTCATCTGTTATTGAAGCTTTGATTTTAATAGCATAACTTTTTAAAGCTTGACGAACCATAATTTTTTTAGAAGCGTCGTTTAAAATCTTAAAGCGTTTGTATTCTGGCGTTTTAGATATTTTGTCCAGCTTCTTTGTTAAACGTTCTGTAAAAGGCTTTGATGGATTATATGGATATTCTTTGTCATTTATAATTACTCGCTTTAGCTGTTTACCTTTATTATTAACTTTAATCTCACCTATTTTTGAAGATAAAACGTATTTCATAACAGATTTTTTTAATGTATCTTCCATATAAGTATATAGGGTTTCATCCTTTAAGTCGGGACTTCCGTCATCAGGCTCCATACCCCTTAAGGGGTCTTCCCTTTAAGTCCCTTTGGGGGCTGGGCTGGGGGCTGGTTTTTTGTAGGTGGCACCCTCGGTTTTTTGTAGGTGGCACCCTCGGTTTTTTGTAGGTGGCCCCTCGGTTTTTTTGTGGGGCACCCGGTTTTTTGTAGGTGGCACCTTCTGATTTTGTAGGTGGCACCTTCTGATTTTGTAGGTGGCACTCCTTGAATAAAAACCGGTTTTAATAATTTGAATATAAAAACGATGTAGTTACACATCATTTTGGTGTACACCTTTGTGTGTTTGTACACGCCGTTTTGGTGTACACCTTTTTGGTGTTTGTACACGCCGTTTTTGGTGTGTCGTTCTACTTGTGAACGCGTTGAGATTTTAATGGTGAATTGAAAAATTAAAGAAAAACCACCTTTAAACAGTATGGAAAAAGAATGTCCTAAATGTAGACAGTTAAGACCGTTAGATTGGTTTATAGAAGGTAGACGACCATGTCAACAATGTATAAACCATCAACACACATACAGACAACGACATAAGGAACAAGTCAATGCATATAACAAACAATATTATGAAGAACACAAAGAAGAAATTAAAGCAAAGAAAAAGGACATGTATATTGATTGTTTCTATTGTAAATGTCCAGTTCATGAATATAGAATGAAACGTCATATTGATTCAAACAAACATCAAAAACTAATGTTAGCCTTTCATAGTAAAAACACTACTGAAATTATATAACCTTCAAGACAAAACCCCGCAACAAACGTTCATAATAAAAATTATTATGAATATTTGTGAAAAGCAGAGCTCGCGCAGCAGTCTCTTTTTCACTTCGCACTTGAGCCAAACACCAAAGTGTTCAGCAAGCTTCAGTTCTTGCAGCAAGCTCTCTCCAAGAGCTAAGGGCTCCAAAAAGCTACGAATTCCATCTCAACTTTGTTCTACAAAGGAGGTAAAGCAAAAGAACAATGCAACTGCTTTGGGCTACACCTCGGGGACTTCAGGTCACTTCCGAACAACAAAACAGCGAAGCTTCAGAGTCCACTCTGCACTCCTACTCCCATCCTACACGTCCAACGGAAACGAACGAAGTGGCGGGGACACGGAGTGAGTTGCAGCAAGACAGAACCTCAGAGTTCTGACACGCACTTCTTCACTACTGCTCTCAAGCAGTTCCAAGTGCCTCAAAACTCATCCTAGGCCATGCCGACAAGACAAGACATGCGTCGCAGTCAACCCAAACATGCTTTAGGGACTTCGGGCAAAACCAAACATGCTCATGCCAAGTCATGCAGCAGAAAAACTCTCATGCTTCTCTCTGTACAGTAAAACACCACATGGCACCAACTGGGCAAACACTACAGGTGAATTTTTCTTCTCGAAGCGCGAAGCGCGGCCGCCGAAACGGCAATCCTAAGAAACCCGGGCGGCTACCTTGAGCCAGGCCTGGGGGAAAAGGGTTTTGACACCTACAGCCTACACACCCACAGTCGTTGTGACTAGGCGTGCTTGCCTACGGCACTGCTTACCCGGGCGCTTTCCAGGCCGGTGCTGAGCCCAAAATCCCACAGGAAAAATGAGGTGAGAAAAGAAAGCCTTGGTCACTACAGGCTACAGGACCTATGCCATCAAATGGAGGGACTCTGAATGGTCAACCCCCAGCGTCTTCTTCAACTTGGAACTGCACTATACAGGGCTAGGCCTCCTGTGTTGCTGCCCCGCCCCAATGCACTTGGCAGGGAGGAGAACCCCCAAGGCCTGGGGGCGGGGGGCCTTCAGCTCACCTTCTCTGGGCTGGACGTTAACTGGCGCAGCAGGGTTTTGTCCCCTCAATTTGTAGTTAAGCGCGGGGACCACGCACTCCCCCCAATTTTAGGCGCAGGGAGCGACGCTTTCCCATCGACTATGGAGGCGCTGGGAACGACGCCCCAAAACCCTGCTGCAACGAGGTGGCCCCTGCGTTCTCGCTCTTACTAACAGGGGCCAGAGCACCCATGCCGCAGCAGCTCTGGGCACTCGGCTACCTCTACCAACCAAAATCCACCCCATTGACGGGCAGTGGAGTGGCGCACTGCCCTTGCATTCTTGAACACAGGCAGCAGAGTGGCCATAAAGGCCCCCTGTCTGCCAAAATTACCTCCAAACGGGGAGGGAAAACCACCCCAAAGACGGGGAAAGGAGTGGAAGTACTGCCCTCGCGTGCATGCCACGGGCAGCAGAGTGGCCATCAAGGCCACATGTTGGCCAAACTTACCTCCAGCCGGGGAGGAAAAGCCAGCGTCCAGGCCCTGCAATGTACGTTCGACTCGATGGTGAAGATCTTTGGTGCGGGCGGGCCAAATTCAATGATTTTGTGCAGAAAAGGAAATTTGACCAAAAAAGCCTTGGCGATTTCCTATACCAGCAACGTAATGTTGCTATTTGGCCCTGCAATGCACGCTCGACTCGATGTCGAAGATCTTTGATGCTGGCGGGCCAACTTCAATGATTTTGTGCAGAAAAGGAAATTTGGCCAAAAATCTTGGCGAATTCCTATACCAGCAACATCATGTTGCTATTTGGGGCTCAGCGTGTCATCCTAAACCCCAAAATAGCAGGAACGACTTGTTTGGCAGTAAAAGGACAGAAAACGGTGCCTGGACTGTAATGACTGGGTCTGCGCGAAGACAGAGAAGCGCGCACTGCCTTTGCACTGTGGCTGGGAAAGGCCCCCGGCGAAGTGGGCCGGTATACGCTCTCAAAGGTGACCTTAAACCCAACCAACCACCCTGGGCAACTGCAAGATCCAAACCTAGGTGACTGCACGTCAAGGCCGGTGCTAAGCCCTCAAACTAAGCGCGAGGGCAAACGCACCCCTCCACACGCGCAGGTGTCGACGCTCCCCTCAACAAGCGCGGCAACCACGCCGCACCAGCCATGAAACACACCCACTGTTGGCTTGGCTTGCAGCACAGGCAGGACTCACGGTCTGGACACTCCTGGGTACCTGCATGCCCGAAACTATAAAAACAACAAGTAAGAGGAGGATCCCACACTTGGTTCTGCCAACGCCAAGCGATAGGGAGGCAAGAGCCCGTAGCAACTCCTGCACTTGTTCCAAAACCCTGCACAGGTGGCAGGGCTGGCCCCCCAACTCAAGGACGTAACTGCATGGCCCTTTAGTGGAGGACCTGGGCGCTGAGGAAGATCCTCCCAGAGGCTGGAGAGATGAGTGCTTCCTGCATGTCCAGAGTGCATAGCGCCTGAGTTGATGCACAAAATTTCAGTAATTATGGTACTGGTATAGCCAGAGGTGGCAGCACACTTGTGGCCCACACATAGGTAACCTCAACAACACCCTAAACCCTCCCAAAGAAGCCAAGGGACCCCCTAAGGAGCCTCAACCACACCGGATGGTCCCCACGCTTGCCACCGAACTTGCCAGCGCCAAGCATGCATGCAATCCTAAACCCAAGAGACAACCAAAAGTGACCATTGGCGAAGACCTTGCCCCCATCTGCTCTCCTGCCAGCGGGCGGCATGATCTCAGGAATGCAGCGGCATGCATGACTGCAAGCAGTGCAAAGTGGCAAAGGAAAACAAAGCAAAACTTTGGGGAAAAAGCAGTTAGTTTAGGGGCACCAAGCGCTGGTGCTTATTCAAACTCAAGCTTTCCTGGAGGTGAGCCCCCCCGAGAGATTGCCACCCGCTCCGGAACTTGCGTCCCGCCGGCTGGGACTGGCCTAGGATGCAATGCACCCTTGCAACGGAGGCGAACCCCCGACGGTGAGCAGCGGTTCCTGACTGTGGAGACAAAAGGGAGGCGAACACCCTAAGCTCAGCCATGGCACAAGTTGGTCAAGCTGGGATTGGACCAAGGGCCTGTTCCCCCACGCAGATTTGGGCCCCGAGGCTCGTTGACAGCTACCAACTCCCTACCAAAGGCACCCCACCGGGGTTGAGCCGAAAGCTTGAGCCACAGGTGAATTTTTCTTCTCGAAGCGCGAAGCGCGGCCGCCGAAACGGCAATCCTAAGAAACCCGGGCGGCTACCTTGAGCCAGGCCTGGGGGAAAAGGGTTTTGACACCTACAGCCTACACACCCACAGTCGTTGTGACTAGGCGTGCTTGCCTACGGCACTGCTTACCCGGGCGCTTTCCAGGCCGGTGCTGAGCCCAAAATCCCACAGGAAAAATGAGGTGAGAAAAGAAAGCCTTGGTCACTACAGGCTACAGGACCTATGCCATCAAATGGAGGGACTCTGCATGGTCAACCCCCAGCGTCTTCTTCAACTTGGAACTGCACTATACAGGGCTAGGCCTCCTGTGTTGCTGCCCCGCCCCAATGCACTTGGCAGGGAGGAGAACCCCCAAGGCCTGGGGGCGGGGGGCCTTCAGCTCACCTTCTCTGGGCTGGACGTTAACTGGCGCAGCAGGGTTTTGTCCCCTCAATTTGTAGTTAAGCGCGGGGACCACGCACTCCCCCCAATTTTAGGCGCAGGGAGCGACGCTTTCCCATCGACTATGGAGGCGCTGGGAACGACGCCCCAAAACCCTGCTGCAACGAGGTGGCCCCTGCGTTCTCGCTCTTACTAACAGGGGCCAGAGCACCCATGCCGCAGCAGCTCTGGGCACTCGGCTACCTCTACCAACCAAAATCCACCCCATTGACGGGCAGTGGAGTGGCGCACTGCCCTTGCATTCTTGAACACAGGCAGCAGAGTGGCCATAAAGGCCCCCTGTCTGCCAAAATTACCTCCAAACGGGGAGGGAAAACCACCCCAAAGACGGGGAAAGGAGTGGAAGTACTGCCCTCGCGTGCATGCCACGGGCAGCAGAGTGGCCATCAAGGCCACATGTTGGCCAAACTTACCTCCAGCCGGGGAGGAAAAGCCAGCGTCCAGGCCCTGCAATGTACGTTCGACTCGATGGTGAAGATCTTTGGTGCGGGCGGGCCAAATTCAATGATTTTGTGCAGAAAAGGAAATTTGACCAAAAAAGCCTTGGCGATTTCCTATACCAGCAACGTAATGTTGCTATTTGGCCCTGCAATGCACGCTCGACTCGATGTCGAAGATCTTTGATGCTGGCGGGCCAACTTCAATGATTTTGTGCATAAAAGGAAATTTGGCCAAAAATCTTGGCGAATTCCTATACCAGCAACATCATGTTGCTATTTGGGGCTCAGCGTGTCATCCTAAACCCCAAAATAGCAGGAACGACTTGTTTGGCAGTAAAAGGACAGAAAATGGTGCCTGGACTGTAATGACTGGGTCTGCGCGAAGACAGAGAAGCGCGCACTGCCTTTGCACTGTGGCTGGGAAAGGCCCCCGGCGAAGTGGGCCGGTATACGCTCTCAAAGGTGACCTTAAACCCAACCAACCACCCTGGGCAACTGCAAGATCCAAACCTAGGTGACTGCACGTCAAGGCCGGTGCTAAGCCCTCAAACTAAGCGCGAGGGCAAACGCACCCCTCCACACGCGCAGGTGTCGACGCTCCCCTCAACAAGCGCGGGAACCACGCCGCACCAGCCATGAAACACACCCACTGTTGCCTTGGCTTGCAGCACAGGCAGGACCCACGGTCTGGACACTCCTGGGTACCTGCATGCCCGAAACTATAAAAACAACAAGTAAGAGGAGGATCCCACACTTGGTTCTGCCAACGCCAAGCGATAGGGAGGCAAGAGCCCGTAGCAACTCCTGCACTTGTTCCAAAACCCTGCACAGGTGGCAGGGCTGGCCCCCCAACTCAAGGACGTAACTGCATGGCCCTTTAGTGGAGGACCTGGGCGCTGAGGAAGATCCTCCCAGAGGCTGGAGAGATGAGTGCTTCCTGCATGTCCAGAGTGCATAGCGCCTGAGTTGATGCACAAAATTTCAGTAATTATGGTACTGGTATAGCCAGAGGTGGCAGCACACTTGTGGCCCACACATAGGTAACCTCAACAACACCCTAAACCCTCCCCAAGAAGCCAAGGGACCCCCCTAAGGAGCCTCAACCACACAGGATGGTCCCCACGCTTGCCACCAAACTTGCCAGCGCCAAGCATGCATGCAATCCTAAACCCAAGAGACAACCAAAAGTGACCATTGGCGAAGACCTTGCCCCCATCTGCTCTCCTGCCAGTGGGCGGCATGATCTCAGGAATGCAGCGGCATGCATGACTGCAAGCAGTGCAAAGTGGCAAAGGAAAACAAAGCAAAACTTTGGGGAAAAAGCAGTTAGTTTAGGGGCACCAAGCGCTGGTGCTTATTCAAACTCAAGCTTTCCTGGAGGTGAGCCCCCCCGAGAGATTGCCACCCGCTCCGGAACTTGCGTCCCGCCGGCTGGGACTGGCCTAGGATGCAATGCACCCTTGCAACGGAGGCGAACCCCCGACGGTGAGCAGCGGTTCCTGACTGTGGAGACAAAAGGGAGGCGAACACCCTAAGCTCAGCCATGGCACAAGTTGGTCAAGCTGGGATTGGACCAAGGGCCTGTTCCCCCACGCAGATTTGGGCCCCGAGGCTCGTTGACAGCTACCAACTCCCTACCAAAGGCACCCCACCGGGGTTGAGCCGAAAGCTTGAGCCAAAAGGCTACGGCCCAGGTGAATTTTTCTTCTCGAAGCGCGCAGCGCGGCCGCCGAAACGGCAGTACCTAAGAAACCCGGGTGGCTACCTTGAGCCAGACCTGGGGGAAAAGGGCTTTGACACCTACAGCCTACACACCCACAGTCGTTGTGACTAGGCGTGCTTGCCTACTGGCACTGATTACCCGGGCGCTTTCCAGGCTGGCGCTGAGCCCAAACTCCCACAGGAAAACTGAGGTGAGAAAAGAAAGCCTTTGGTTACTACAGGCTACAGGACCTATGCCATCACATGGAGGGACTCACAATGGTCAACCCCCAGCGTTTCCTTTTCACTTGGAAATGCACTATACAAGGCTCGGCTTCCTGCGTTGCTGCCCCGCCCCAATGCATTGGTAGGGAGGAGAACCCCCCAAAACCTGGGGCGGAGGGCCTTCAGCTCACCTTTTCTAGGCTGGGCGTTGACTGGCGAGACAGGGTCTTGTCCCCTCAATTTGTGGTTAAGCGCGGGGACCACGCACTCCCCCCAATTTTCGGCGCAGGGAGCGACGCTTTCCCATCAACTAGAGGCGCTGGGAACGACGCCCCAAAACCCTGCTGCAACGAGGTGGCCCCTGCGTTCTCGCTCTTACTAACAAGGGCCAGAGCACCCATGCCGCAGCAGCTCTGGGTACTCGGCTACCTCTACCAACCAAAACCCACCCCATTGACGGGCAGTGGAGTGGTCGACTGCCCTGGCGTTCCACTACAGGCAGCAGAGTGGCCACAACGGCCCCCTGTCTGCCAGCGTACCTCCAAAAGGGAGGGAAAACCACCCCAATGACGGGGAATGGAGTGGATGTACTGCCCTCGCGTGCTTGCCACGGGCAGCAGAGTGGCCACCAAGGCCACCTGTTGGCCAGACTTACCTCCAGCCGGGGAGGAAAAGCCAGCGTCCAGGCCCTGCAATGTACGCTCGACTCGATGTTGAAGATCTTTGGTGCAGGCGGGCCAATTTCAATGATTTTGTGCAGAAAGGAAATTTGACCAGAAAAGCCTTGGCGATTTCCTATACCAGCAACGAGATGTTGCTATTTGGCCCTGCAATGCACGCTCGACTCGATGTCGAAGATCTTTGGTGCTGGCGGGCCAACTTCAATGATTTTGTGCTGAAAAGGAAATTTGACCAGAAAGTCTTGGCGAAATCCTATACCAGCAACATCATGTTGCTATTTGGGGCTCAGCGCGTATCCTAAACCCCAAAATAACAGAAACGACTTGTTTGGCAGTAAACGGACCGAAACAGGTGCCTGGACTGAAAAGAAAAGGGTCTATGCTAAGACAGAGAAGCGCACACTGTCTTTGCACTGTGGTTGGGACCTGGGCCCCCGGCGAAGTGGGCCGGTTTACGCTCTCAAGGGCGACCCTAACCCAACCAACCACCCTGGGCAACTGCAAGATCACAAACAGTAGTGACTGCGCGTCAAGGCCAGCACTAAGCCCTCAAACTGGCGCGAGGGCAAACGCACCCCTCCATATGCGCAGGTGTCGACGCTCCCCTCAACAAGCGCGGGAACCACGCCGCACCAGCCAAGAAACACACCCACTCTCGCCTGGGCTTGCAGCACAAGCAGGACCCACGGTCTGGACATTCCTGGGTACCTGCATGCCCGAATCTACAAAACACAATAAGCTAAAGGAAAGTCCCACACTTGGTTCTGCCAACGCCAAGCGATAGGGAGGCAAGAGCCCGTAGCAGCTCCTGCACTTATTCCAAAACCCTACACAAGTGGCAGGGCCGGCCCCCCAACTTAAGGACTTAACTGCGTGGCCCTTTAGTGGAGGGCCGGGGCGCTGAGGAAGATCCCCCCAGAGGCTGGTGAGATGATTGCTTCCTGCATGTCCAGAGTGCAAAGCGCCTGAATTGATGCACAAAATCCAAGTAAATATGGTAAAGCTATATCCAGAGGTGACGGTGCACTTGTGGCTCACACATTGGTAACTTCGACAACCACCCTAAACCCTCCCAAAGATGCCAAAGGGACCCCCCTAAGGAGCCTCAACCACACAGGAGGGTCCCCACGCTTACCATCAAACTTGCCAGCGCCACGCACGCATGCAATCCTAAACCCAAGAGGCTAAGCGAACGGTAACCAGGCGGCGAAGACCTTGCCCCCAACTGCTCTCCTGCCAGTGGGCAGCATGGTCCTAGGAATGCAGCGGCATGCATGACTGCTAGCAGTGCATAGTGGCAAAGGACAACAAAAGCAAAACTTTGGGGAAAATGCAGTTAGTTTAGGGGCACCAGCGGTGGTGCTTCTTCATACTCAAGCTTTCCTGGAGGTGAGCCCCCACCGATAGATTGCCCCCCGCTCCGGAACTTGCGTCCCGCCGGCTGGGACTGGCCTAGGATGCATCGCACCCTTGCAACGGAGGCGAACCCCCGACGGTGAGCAGCGGTTCCTGACTGTGGAGACAAAAGGGAGGCGAACACCCTAAGCTCAGCCATGGCACAAGTTGGACAAGCTGGGATTCGACCACGGGCCTGTTCCCCCACGCAGATTTGGGCCCCAGGGCTCGTTGACAACTACCAACTCGCTACCAAAGGCACCCCACCGGGGTTGAGCCGAAAGCTTGAGCCAAAATGGCTACGGCAGGTGAATTTTTCGTCTGCACGCTGCGAGGCGTAGCCACCCGAAGGGGCTGTGGGTTCAGGTGAAACAAAACTTACTAAAACTGTGGGGTGAAACTGCCGGTAAGTTCCCCCTCTCATTCCTTGTCCTCGGTTTTGACGTACCGCTACCCTCAACCGAAGTGAGGCCGGAATGTCCTTTTGACCAAGTCGTTGCCATTGGCTTGAGGACTTTGGCCAAGGCAAATTGCCTGTATGCTTGCACATTCTCTGTGTTGTCTATTCGGGAGGCGATCCATGCCCTCGTTCGTGGAGGCCGCTATCCCTCACCGAATGGAGGTCATTCCTTTAGACCCAGATGCTCGTTCTACGAGCCTCATTGCATGTCCTGAGTGCTTCCATCCACCCCTCAACCGTAGTGTGGCCGGACATGTCTTCAAACCAGGTCATGGCCCAAGGCTTCATGGACTCTGGTTACGGTGGCTGCCTCTTGCATGCACAGGGCATACTTCCTGTGGCTTTTGCCGGGTGGTGATCCATGCCCTCCGATTCTCAGAGGCCGCTATCCCTCTACCGGCGGGGTGGTCAATCCCCATACATAGACCGTTCCATATTGATTGAGGCCATTCTGCACTTTCTCGTCATCTCACCTTGACGGATCCATGCCCTCGATTCACACATCTCCAACAAGCCAAGCAGGAGGAACAGGTGAAGTACCTGCCCAAACATACCCCTTTTTAGGCTGGAGGACGCTAAGCGACCGAAATCGCCGCTACGCACCGGTGACCCCACGCCACACACCTTCAACAGGTGGCCGGTACAGGCGCCTGACAGGGGGCCGGGCAAGGTGCCGACTACCAGGTCAAACCCACCCTGCCTGTGAGGATATTATGTACGAGGCCGCTATCCATTGTGAGACTTGACATTCTCCAATCCAGCCGTAGCCATTGTTCCAAAGACAGTCGGCTGGCTCTCTTGTTTGCCACCAAAACTCCATACTCTCACTTGGGAGTCGATTTCCCTCAACCGAAGTGAGGCCCACTCTGCGACCACGGTTTAGCTGCATGCTTGGTCCTTGTGGGCATTTCTGAAAGCAGTGACAACGAATCCTCCACGGAGTACGTCCCGGCTAATCCAGGGTTCTCAGCAGCTCCGGTGTTCTCGCACTTACTAACCGTGCCTTGCTGTTCTCCCCAGAATCGCCCTGGCTTTCTCGCACTTACTTACCAGTCGACGTATTCCTCACCACAAAGTTCACTGCCATTGGGACTCGAGGCTTTTCCAGTGCATGCTGGTTCCTGCCCTTTGCTGGCCTCCATGCCTGGCCAGTGTCCCTCATCCATATTCTGGAGTTTGCTCTTTATAGCTCACATTCCCTCAGACCAAGTCGAGGCCGAATGTTGCTTTGTTTGATTGAGCTCTGCTGGGCTGCGGTTGTACCTATCAATTGCTCCGACACACCGGCACCGCGGAGTCTATGCTTCAAGCTGCTTTACCGCTTTGCGCCCAGTAGCATCAGCCGTCCAAGCTGCATGCAGTGCTTCCAGAGTCTCCAATTACCTCGCTTGAGGTGTTGCGTTCTCAGCTAGGCCCTCTCTCAGCTGCAACCCTCAGCACTCGCGAGGCCGAACTTTGCCCTCCGCATGCATTGCTGTTGAGGCACTTGTTGTGGCATCAGCCTCCGTAAGTTTGGCAATCCCCACTCAGCACTGGATGTTCTGTTCGAGGCACATTCCCTCAACGCATGCGAGGCCGCAAAGTGAAACACGTGAGGTATGAAAGAATGCTACTCCAGGTTCGTCCGCAGCTCCGGCTTTCTCGCACTTACTGACCGTGCCTTGCAGTCTCCCCCAAAGTAGCGTCAACCTGGCTTTCTCGCTCTTACTCACCAGTTGACCAATAATGCATCTCACGCGGTTGCTTCATGGTAAACTGCAGCTCGAGGTCCCGGTGTTCTCGCTCTTACTAACCCGGACCGACACTGCAGAGAAGCATTACTGTTGTTCCCTCAGCGGAGGCGAGGCCGAACAACCATTCCGCTGCATCAGCGCAGCCAGGCCCTCAGCTCCTCACTGAGCCAGGGCTATCTCTAGACAGAGTTCCCTTGCTGGCAAGCCCTCTATCTCTATGTGACCCCCGCGGTGCCACGTATTAGCAGCTGCTCCGCGTGTCTTAGGACCACAGTTTCATTCGGATTTGTTTTGTAGGCCTTCCAGTGCTTGAGGCCGAGACCAAACACCACATCTCACGTCACACGGCGAGACAATTTGGCTCCAACATCCGAAGATAGTAACACATACTCTGCGTGGCGTCCGCGTGAGCTAGCCTGTCCTAGAGTTTAGGAGTTCGGCTCCTTTCATCGCTTGTCTTACCACAGGTCTCTTTCGGTGGCCCGTACTCAGCAGCCAGCACATGTACCATCCTCAGACGCCAGAGCCGCCTTGCCCCAGCAAGTGCCCATACAAACCACTCACCAGACAGTGAGAGCCAACATCTTCAAACAACCTCCAGCGGCCGTGCCGCGAGGACCTAAACATCTGCAAGGTTCCGCCTTGTCTGTGTGCACGGACAGACCCCAGCCCTTGCAGGAGACGTGGATGTAAACAAAAGCAGGCCTGCCATGTCCAGCAGGCTGATTACCATTGGTTGCCTTCAGATGGGAAAAGCGCGAAGATCGGGTAACCTCCATCTGAATCCTTTCCGGCCAATACCAACCCTTACAAACCCTCAGCACGGAGCGAGGCCGAAGGAGGCTTTCTTGGACTATTGGTTTTCCGGGGAGCAGCCACCAACAGCTGCTCTTCAACTTGCACTGCGCCGCACCACAGTCCTGCTGCAAGTTCTGGCAACGGTTTCTCAGTAGCACCAGTCAATGAGCTTTACGACACTGATGCCTCTGGTTATTTGTGTCCAGGCAGATCCACCAGGGTTGGGCCAAATCTTTTCTACCTGATTCTACCTGCGAAGAAAATCCTGTTGTGCTCAGCTTGCAGATCCCCGAAAACCTGCAAGCTTGGGCTCGAGCACACCGCTATTGTTCGGGACACTCCTGTCACCACTGCAAGGATGCCGCTTGCAGTGCGACGTTGGCCTGCACTGTCTGCAGCGTGCCTGGCCGTTTTCCCCCGTGTTTCGGTCTCACCTTCGTTTTCCACTCAAGTGAGCGAGGAACCCAAACTCACCTTCAGCACAGCCCTCAATCCAAATGAGGGTCGGTGGGTTTTGCTCACCCAGAGACAGCAGGAATCTCTGGTGAGCAACAGGCTAGCGTCACCCCTCAAGCAAAGCGAGGCTGCAACTCTCACTGTGACCCAGAGCAGACTGTAGGCCACAAGGTTCCCTCAGCAACGCGAGGACGAAAAGCTTCCCTCCAGCGAAGCGAGGCCGAAAACTGTGCACTCGAACGCCCTTCGTCGTCGGCAGCAGTTGGCGGGCCGCCGCTCTATGACAGCTTAGCCGGTCAGCCGGCCTACGAGCAAACACAGTTTTGCCAGGGCCTCAAAACGGAACCTACCCTTAGTTACAAGCCCCAGGGCCAGCCACAACGGCACTAAAGACGCTCTCTACCTGAGCACCCCACCGGGGTTGAGCCGAAACCTTGAGCCAGGTGAATTTTTCGTCTGCACGCTGCGAGGCGTAGCCACCCGAAGGGGCCGTTGGTCAAGGTGAAACTAAACTAAAAATTAGAGGTGAATTTTTCGTCTGCACGCTGCGAGGCGTAGCCACCCGAAAAAGCCGTTGGTCAAGATGAAACTAAACTAAAAATTACCTCGCTTGAGGTGTTGCGTTCTCAGCTAGGCCCTCTCTCAGCTGCAACCCTCAGCACTCGCGAGGCCGAACTTTGCCCTCCGCATGCATTGCAGTTGAGGCACTTGTTGTGGCATCAGCCTCCGTAAGTCTGGCAATCCCCACTCAGCACTGGATGTTCTGTTCGAGGCATATTTCCTCAGCGCATGCGAGGCCGCAAAGTGAAACACGTGAGGTATGAAAAACTGCTACTCCAGGTTCGTCCGCAGCTCCGGCTTTCTCGCACTTACTAACCGTGCCTTGCAGCCTCCCCCAAAGTAGCGTCACCCTGGCTTTCTCGCTCTTACTCACCAGTTGACCAATAATGCATCTCACGCGGTTGCTTCATGGTAAAACTGCAGCTCGAGGTCCCGGCGTTCTCGCTCTTACTAACCCGGACCGACACTGCAGAGAAGCATTGACTGTTGTTCCCTCAGCGGAGGCGAGGCCGAACAACCATTCCGCTGCATCAGCGCAGCCAGGCCCTCAGCTCTCACTGAGCCAGGGCTCTCTTTAGACAGAGTTCCCTTGCTGGCAAGCCCTCTATCTCTATGTGACCCCCGCGGTGCCACGTATAAGCAGCTGCACCGCGTGTCTTAGGACCACAGTTTTCATTCGGATTTGTTGTTGTAGGCCTTCCAGTGCTTGAGGCCGAATCCAAACACCACATCTCACGTCACAAGGCTGGCAATTTGGCTCCAACATCTGAAGATAGTAACACATACTCTGCGTGGCGTCCGCGTGAGCTAGCCTGTCCTTTCTTTAGGAGTTCGGCTCCTTTCATCGCTTGTCTTACCACAGGTCTCTTTCGGTGGCCCGTACTCAGCAGCCAGCACATGTACCATCCTCAGACGCCAGAGCCGCCTTGCCCCAGCAAGTGCCCATACAAACCACTCACCAGATAGTGAGAGCCAACATCTTCAAACAACCTCCAGCGGCCGTGCCGCGAGGACCTAAACATCTGCAAGGTTCCGCCTTGTCTGTGTGCACGGACAGACCCCAGCCCTTGCAGGAGACGTGGATGTAAACAAAAGCAGGCCTGCCATGTCCAGCAGGCTGATTACCATTGGTTGCCTTCAGATGGGAAAAGCGCGAAGATCGGGTAACCTCCATCTGAATCCTTTCCGGCCAATACCAACCCTTACAAACCCTCAGCACGGAGCGAGGCCGAAGGAGGCTTCTTGGAATTGGTTTTCCGGGGAGCAGCCACCACCAGCTGCTCTTCAACTTGCACTGCGCCGCACCACAGTCCTACTGCAAGTTCCTTGGCAACGGTTTCTCAGTAGCACCAGTCAATGAGCTTTACGACACTGATGCCTCTGGTTATTTATGTCCAGGCAGATCCACCAGGGTTGGGCCAATTCTTTTCTACCTGATTCTACCTGCGAAGAAAATCCTGTTGTGCTCAGCTTGCAGATCCCCGAAAACCTGCAAGCTTGGGCTCGAGCACACCGCAATTGTTCGGGACACTCCTGTCGCCACTGCAAGGATGCCTCTTGCAGTGCGACGTTGGCCTGCACTGTCTGCAGCGTGCCTGGCCGTTTCCCCCGTGTTTCGGTCTCACCTTCGTTTTCCACACAAGTGAGCGAGGAACCCAAACTCACCTACAGCACAGCCCTCAATCCAATTGAGGGTCGGTGGGTTTTGCTCACCCAGAGACAGCAGGAATCTCTGGTGAGCAACAGGCTAGCGTCACCCCTCAAGCAAAGCGAGGTTGCAACTCTCACTGTGACCCAGAGCAGACTGTAGGCCACAAGGTTCCCTCAGCAACGCGAGGACGAAAAGCTTCCCTCCAGCGAAGCGAGGCCGAAACTGTGCACTCGAACGTCCTTCGTCGTCGGCAGCAGTTGGCGGGCCGCCGCTCTATGACAGCTTAGCCGGTCAGCCGGCCTACGAGCAAACACAGTTTTGCCAGGGCCTCAAAACGGAACCTACCCTTAGTTACAAGCCCCAGGGCCAGCCACAACGGCACTAAGACGCTCTCTACCTGAGCACCCCACCGGGGTTGAGCCGAAACCTTGAGCCAGAGGTGAATTTTTCGTCTGCACGCTGCGAGGCGTAGCCACCCGAAGGGGCTGTGGGTTCAGTGAAACAAAAGCTTACTAAACTGTGGGGTGAAACTGCCGGTAAGTTCCCCCTCTCATTCCTTGTCCTCGGTTTTGACGTACCGCTACCCTCAACCGAAGTGAGGCCGGAATGTCGTTTTGACCAAGTCGTTGCCATTGGCTTGAAGACTTTGGCCAAGGCAAATTGCCTGTATGCTTGCACGTTCTCTGTGTTGTCTATTCGGGAGGTGATCCATGCCCTCGTTCGTGGAGGCCGCTATCCCTCAACCGAATGGAGGTCATTCCTGTAGACCCAGATGCTCGTTCTACGAGTCTCATTGCATGTCCTGAGTGCTTCCATCCACACCCCTCAACCGTAGTGAGGCCGGACATGTCTTCAAACCAGGTCATGGCCCAAGGCTTCATGGACTCTGGTTACGGTGGCTGCCTCTTGATGCACAGGGCATACTTCCTGTGGCTTTTGCCGGGAGGTGATCCATGCCCTCCGATTCTCAGAGGCCGCTATCCCTCTACCGGCGGGGTGGTCAATCCCCATACATAGACCGTTCCGATTGAGGCCCAATTCTGCACTTTCTCGTCATCTCACCTTGACGGATCCATGCCCTCGATTCACACATCTCCAACACGAGCCAAGCAGGAGGAACAGGTGAAGTACCTGCCCAAACATACCCCTTTTTAGGCTGGAGGACGCTAAGCGACCGAAATCGCCGCTACGCACCGGTGACCCCACGCCACACACCTTCAACAGGTGGCCGGTACAGGCGCCTGACAGGGGGCCGGGCAAGGTGCCGACTACCAGGTCAAACCCACCCTGCCTGTGAGGATATTATGTACGAGGCCGCTATCCATTGTGAGACTTGACATTCTCCAATCCAGCCGTAGCCATTGTTCCAAAGACAGTCGGCTGGCTCTCTTGTTTGCCACCAAAACTCCATACTCTCACTTGGGAGTCGATTACCCTCAACCGAAGTGAGGCCCACTCTGCGACCACGGGTTAGCTGCATGCTTGGTCCTTGTGGGCATTTCTGAAAGCAGTGACAACGAATCCTCCACGGAGTACGTCCCGGCTAATCCAGGGTTCTCAGCAGCTCCGGTGTTCTCGCACTTACTAACCGTGCCTTGCTGTTCTCCCCAGAATCGCCCTGGCTTTCTCGCACTTACTCACCAGTCGACGTATTCCTCACCACAAAGTTCACTGCCATTGGGACTCGAGGCTTCTCCAGTGCAATGCTGGTGGCCTCCATGCCTGGCCAGTTTCCTTTATCCATATTCTGGAGTTTGCTCTTTCCATATCTCACATTCCCTCAGACCTAAGTCGAGGCCGAATGATTGCTTTGTGCGATTGAGCACTGCTGGGCTGCGGTTGTCTTCTATCAATTGCTCCGACACACCGGCACCGCGGAGTCTATGCTTCAAGCTCTTGACCGCTTTGCACCCAGTAGCATCAGCCGTCCAAGCTGCATGCAGTGCTTCCAGAGTCTCCAGGACTCAATTCCGGCAGACCATTCATTCCAGTGCCCGGTCTGCCCATTCCATGTCATGCTCGCAATTATCAGTCCCTCTTGTGCCCATGCGGCATCTTTTCCAGGAACTGCTTGTCATCATTCTTCCCTCAGCTGAAGCGAGGCCGGAACTTCATGCACCGTTCTTCATCAGCGAGGCGTTTTCGCAACCCTTCTGTTGTTCCCTCAGCCGTGGCGAGGCCGAACCATCCATTCCCTTAGCCCGGCGAGGCCGAACCTTTGCTCCAGCATAGCGAGGCCGAAACTGCCCTTGCATAGCCTCACATGGCATCTCCGCTGGTTTCACGGGTTCTGAAAGCATTGTTCTGCGAGGGTATGTTGATCACCCTCATTCCGGCAAGCTAAGCCTGCATTCGGGTTTGCCCTCACATGGCCCTTAGTGGCGAGGCTGTGCTCGCAATTCAATCCACTTCCACTTGCCTGGTTACTGGCCGGCGACATTCCATCACCTCAAAGGAGCATCCATTCCTCATCATCTTCCGACAAGGCCAGCATCCTTCTCGACACATCAGGGCCATACACCATTATCACCAGCCTTCCCAGGTATCTGATTACACGTCCGCTGCCATCAATCATCAGGGATGGGTCTGTGGGATCGACATAGAAATCGATGTTCCAAAGTCTCGCATCTTCACAGCATCGGAAGTTCCGGAGCTGCAAGTGGAGGTTAGCTGCATTCAGGCTTCTTTGGACATTCCAATTCCCACAGCTGCCCCAGGCTATGTTGCCTCTCCTGGTGCGACGGACAAAGTGGATACGATATGACTGCGACAGTTCCAGGAAGAGTCCTTCACTACGCCCCTGGTGTGACCATGCAAATACACAGCATGCAATTGCCGGCATGGTCCGTCGCTCTCCGTCTGCCTTGCAGCAAGTCTCTTTGGCGTGTGGCACACTGTCCAGGGCACAGTGGACGGCCACTTTGGTCGCCGATAGCCCACGGGCGGAATTCTGGGGTTGAGACGGGGCCCTGTTCCACCAAAGGAAGTTAAGGCCTCGGAACCCGATTCGCTCGCACAGGTCTGCTATCTTCTTGCACCTCAGTTCCAGGAGGTGTTTCCCTCAACCGTAGTGAGGCCGAACTATGTTGTCCCTCCGAAGCGAGGCCGAAGACTTTCCACAATCCTCAGCTCAGGCGAGGCCGACAACACCCTCAGCAGCGAGGTCGAAAGTTCCCTCAGCACTCGGCGAGGCCGTACACAGGCAGCTATGTGGCTGGCAGAACTACCGAGCAAACACAGTGGTTTCGGTTTGAGTCCTGTTGGAGCCCACCCTTAGGTACAGCCTCCAGGCCACCGATCCGCTCACTACCTGCGCACCCCACCGGGGTTGAGCCGAGACTTGAGCCAGACAGGAACTTTCCGTCTGCACGCTGCGAGGCGTAGCCACCCGAAGGGGCTGTGGGTTCAAGTGAAACAAAAGCTTACTAAAACTGTGGGGTGAAACTGCCGGTAAGTTCCCCCTCTCATTCCTTGTCCTCGGTTTTGACGTACCGCTACCCTCAACCGAAGTGAGGCCGGAATGTCGTTTTGACCAAGTCGTTGCCATTGGCTTGAAGACTTTGGCCAAGGCAAATTGCCTGTATGCTTGCACATTCTCTGTGTTGTCTATTCGGGAGGTGATCCATGCCCTCGTTCGTGGAGGCCGCTATCCCTCAACCGAATGGAGGTCAATTCCTGTAGACCCAGATGCTCGTTCTACGAGTCTCATTGCATGTCCTGAGTGCTTCCATCCACACCCCTCAACCGTAGTGAGGCCGGACATGTCTTCAAACCAGGTCATGGCCCGAGGCTTCATGGACTCTGGTTACGGTGGCTGCCTCTTGATGCACAGGGCATACTTCCTGTGGCTTTTGCCGGGAGGTGATCCATGCCCTCCGATTCTCAGAGGCCGCTATCCCTCTACCGGCGGGGTGGTCAATCCCCATATACAGACCGTTCCGATGAGGCCCAATTCTGCACTTTCTTGTCATCTCACCTTGACGGATCCATGCCCTCGATTCACACATCTCCAACACGAGCCAAGCAGGAGGAACAGGTGAAGTACCTGCCCAACCCCTTTTTAGGCTGGAGGACGCTAAGCGACCGAAATCGCCGCTACGCACCGGTGACCCCACGCCACACACCTTCAACAGGTGGCCGGTACAGGCGCCTGACAGGGGGCCGGGCAAGGTGCCGACTACCAGGTCAAACCCACCCTGCCTGTGAGGATATTATGTACGAGGCCGCTATCCATTGTGAGACTTGACATTCTCCAATCCAGCCGTAGCCATTGTTCAAGACATTCGGCTGGCTCTCTTGTTTGCCACCAAAACTCCATACTCTCACTTGGGAGTCGATTACCCTCAACCGAAGTGAGGCCCACTCTGCAACCACGGGTTAGCTGCATGCTTGGTCCTTGTGGGCATTTCTGAAAGCAGTGACAACGAATCCTTCACGGAGTACGTCCCGGCTAATCCAGGGTTCTCAGCAGCTCCGGTGTTCTCGCACTTACTAACCGTGCCTTGCTGTTCTCCCCAGAATCGCCCTGGCTTTCTCGCACTTACTCACCAGTCGACGTATTCCTCACCACAAAGTTCACTGCCATTTGGACTCGAGGCTTCTCCAGTGCAATGCTGGTACCTGCTCTTTGCTGGCCTCCATGCCTGGCCAGTTTCCTTTATCCATATTCTGGAGTTTGCTCTTTCCATATCTCACATTCCCTCAGACCTAAGTCGAGGCCGAATGATTGCTTTGTGTGATTGAGCACTGCTGGGCTGCGGTTGTCTTCTATCAATTGCTCCGACACACCGGCACCGCGGAGTCTATGCTTCAAGCTCTTGACCGCTTTGCGCCCAGTAGCATCAGCCGTCCAAGCTGCATGCAGTGCTTCCAGAGTCTCCCAGACTCAATTCCGGCAGACCATTCATGCCAGTGCCCGGCCTGCCCATTCCATGTCATGCTCGCAATTATCAGTCCCTCTTGTGCCCATGCGGCATCTTTTCCAGGAACTGCTTGCCATCATTCTTCCCTCAGCTGAAGCGAGGCCGGAACATCATGCACCGTTCTTCATCAGCGAGGCGTTTTCGCAACCCTTCTGTTGTTCCCTCAGCCGTGGCGAGGCCGAACCATCCATTCCTTCAGCCCGGCGAGGCCGAACCTTTGCTCCAGCATAGCGAGGCCGAAACTGCCCATGCATAGCCTCACATGGCATCTCCGCTGGTTTCACGGTTCAGAAAGCATTGTTCTGCGAGGGTATGTTGATCACCCTCATTCCGGCAAGCTAAGCCTGCATTCGGGTTTGCCCTCACATGGCCCTTAATGGCGAGGCTGTGCTCGCAATTCAATCCACTTCCACTTGCCTGGTTACTGGCCGGTGACATACCATCACCTCAAAGGAGCATCCATTCCTCATCATCTTCCGACAAGGCCAGCATCCTTCTCGACACATCAGGGCCAGACACCATTATCACCAGCCTTCCCAGGTATCTGATTACACGTCCGCTGCCATCAATCAGGCTGTGTTGCCTCTCCTGGTGCGACGGACAAAGTGGATACGATATGACTGCGACAGTTCCAGGAAGCCCTTCACGACGCCCCTGGTGTGACCATGCAAATACACAGCATGCAATTGCCTGCATGGTCCGTCGCTCTCCGTCTGCCTTGCAGCAAGTCTCTTTGGCGTGTGGCACACTGTCCAGGGCACAGTGGACGGCCACTCTGGTCGCCGATAGCTCACGAGCGGAAAGACAGGAACTTTCGTCTGCACGCTGCGAGGCGTAGCCACCCGAAGGGGCCGTTGGTCAAGGTGAAACTAAACTAAAAATTACCTCGCTTGAGGTGTTGCGTTCTCAGCTAGGCCCTCTCTCAGCTGCAACCCTCAGCACTCGCGAGGCCGAACTTTGCCCTCCGCATGCATTGCTGTTGAGGCACTTGTTGTGGCATCAGCCTCCGTAAGTTTGGCAATCCCCACTCAGCACTGGATGTTCTGTTCGAGGCATATTTCCTCAGCGCATGCGAGGCCGCAAAGTGAAACACGTGAGGTATGAAAAACTGCTACTCCAGGTTCGTCCGCAGCTCCGGCTTTCTCGCACTTACTAACCGTGCCTTGCAGCCTCCCCCAAAGTAGCGTCACCCTGGCTTTCTCGCTCTTACTCACCAGTTGACCAATAATGCATCTCACGCGGTTGCTTCATGGTAAAACTGCAGCTCGAGGTCCCGGCGTTCTCGCTCTTACTAACCCGGACCGACACTGCAGAGAAGCATTGACTGTTGTTCCCTCAGCGGAGGCGAGGCCGAACAACCATTCCGCTGCATCAGCGCAGCCAGGCCCTCAGCTCCTCACTGAGCCAGGGCTCTCTTTAGACAGAGTTCCCCTGCTGGCAAGCCCTCTATCTCTTTGTGACCCCCGCGGTGCCACGTATAAGCAGCTGCACCGCGTGTCTTAGGACCACAGTTTTCATTCGGATTTGTTGTTGTAGGCCTTCCAGTGCTTGAGGCCGAATCCAAACACCACATCTCACGTCACAAGGCTGGCAATTTGGCTCCAACATCTGAAGATAGTAACACATACTCTGCGTGGCGTCCGCGTGAGCTAGCCTGTCCTTTCTTTAGGAGTTCGGCTCCTTTCATCGCTTGTCTTACCACAGGTCTCTTTCGGTGGCCCGTACTCAGCAGCCAGCACATGTACCATCCTCAGACGCCAGAGCCGCCTTGCCCCAGCAAGTGCCCATACAAACCACTCACCAGATAGTGAGAGCCAACATCTTCAAACAACCTCCAGCGGCCGTGCCGCGAGGACCTAAACATCTGCAAGGTTCCGCCTTGTCTGTGTGCACGGACAGACCCCAGCCCTTGCAGGAGACGTGGATGTAAACAAAAGCAGGCCTGCCATGTCCAGCAGGCTGATTACCATTGGTTGCCTTCAGATGGGAAAAGCGCGAAGATCGGGTAACCTCCATCTGAATCCTTTCCGGCCAATACCAACCCTTACAAACCCTCAGCACGGAGCGAGGCCGAAGGAGGCTTCTTGGACTATTGGTTTTCCGGGGAGCAGCCACCACCAGCTGCTCTTCAACTTGCACTGCGCCGCACCACAGTCCTACTGCAAGTTCCTTGGCAACGGTTTCTCAGTAGCACCAGTCAATGAGCTTTACGACACTGATGCCTCTGGTTATTTATGTCCAGGCAGATCCACCAGGGTTGGGCCAAATCTTTTCTACCTGATTCTACCTGCGAAGAAAATCCTGTTGTGCTCAGCTTGCAGATCCCCGAAAACCTGCAAGCTTGGGCTCGAGCACACCGCAATTGTTCGGGACACTCCTGTCGCCACTGCAAGGATGCCTCTTGCAGTGCGACGTTGGCCTGCACTGTCTGCAGCGTGCCTGGCCGTTTCCCCCCGTGTTTCGGTCTCACCTTCGTTTTCCACACAAGTGAGCGAGGAACCCAAACTCACCTTCAGCACAGCCCTCAGTCCAAATGAGGGTCGGTGGGTTTTGCGCACCCAGAGACAGCAGGAATCTCTGGTGAGCAACAGGCTTGCGTCACCCCTCAAGCAAAGCGAGGCTGCAACTCTCACTGTGACCCAGAGCAGACTGTAGGCCACAAGGTTCCCTCAGCAACGCGAGGACGAAAAGCTTCCCTCTAGCGAAGCGAGGCCGAAAACTGTGCACTCACGCCCTTCGTCGACGGCAGCAGTTGGCGGGCCGCCGCTCTATGACAGCTTAGCCGGTCAGCCGGCCTACGAGCAAACACAGTTTTGCCAGGCCTCAAAACGGAACCTACCCTTAGTTACAAGCCCCAGGGCCAGCCACAACGGCACTAAAGACGCTCTCTACCTGAGCACCCCACCGGGGTTGAGCCGAAACCTTGAGCCAGACAGGAACTTTCACACCCCCGCTTGGACTGTGATGCCTCAGAGCCACGCACTTCTTCACAGCTCGGTGTTTCCAGTGCTTAAACATCTCATCCCAGGCAAAGTCCGAAAGCGAGCACTCCTACTGCCGACCTAAGAAGGTGTTCCTACAAGACCTAACGTGACTTTCGCAGCACGCAAAAGAGCTCTACCCAGTTTAGTCGGATAGATACCTGTTTCTTCGACACTAGCAAGTGAAACATGCTGATGACTTTTGTCACAGGGCTTTCCAGAGAAGATTTCACTCCACTCCTCTCGGTTTGTAGCAAAGAACCACCGCTTAAAGACCCCGTCGAAGGCACAACGGTCCACAACCCTTCCAAAGTTCAGACCAAGGCGCTTCTTTTCTTTCAGATAACTTTCCTCCTTCCAAAGACCACAGTTCTTTGGCCATTCCTGGGTAACCAGGATCTCTTTGCAGCGGTCCTCCAGAAGTCGTCCTAAAGCTTTCCAAGAGGCAACATGCTTCTTGACCTGCTCTCGCCACCGATGTCGAAACTTCGGTCGATGCCAGTTCTTAAAGCGGTAGCTACATCCAGCGGTACACGGGGAAGCTATGTGGACATAGATCTGGGGCGGTTTCCTACTCAACAGACACAGCAAGACCTCTCCTAGAAACATTTGAGTACTCTTGCTTAAGAAGTCTTCTTTCTCAGTTATGCCTATATATGCTACTCGGTCACGAGCACACGCTCGGCACAACGCACTGTCCGTTGAACAAAACACCTCGATCACAAGCAGAGGAACAGATCCCAACGCAAGGTCTCTTGCCACTGGCTCGTACTTCGCCAGGTTTGTCGGGATTTTCTCAAGCTTTTCACATACTTCTTCAAGTTCTTCCATTCGTTCACGAAGGTGTTCAGGAACTACAAGACCCTGAAGGTCTTCTTCACACACTCTTTCCAGTCCACACGCAACCAGCAAATGCTCAAGCAACAACTCCTCAGGAGATTTCGTCAGTCCATCGGCTGGATTCCGTTCTCCACTGATGAAGCTTAGAATCAGCCTTTCCAGGTGGACTAGCTCTTGAAGATAGCGATGACGAAGCTCCAGGTGCCGAACACGGCGTAACAACCCCGTCATTTTGCTAATCGACAAAGCGGCTTCCGAATCCGAAGCCAGGTGAATCGGAAACTCACCGGTCTCTCCTTTGGGCATTCCATACAGGAGCGTTTCCATGAGCAAAGACAAGTACACCGACTCTTTGGCTGCCTCAGTCAGGGCTGCCAATTCGGCCTCCGCCGAACTCAACGCGGTCACCGACTGTTTCCGCGAGAAAGTTTTGATCATGATGCCATGCCACTTCACAATGGCACCAGACACAGAGCAAATGTTCCATGACGCATCCACAAAGCCAGAGAGCATGTTTTCCGAAGCGCAGCAAGGATACTCAAACGCTTCTGCCGAAAATCGCTGAAGGTACTCAGGCAAAGCCATCACCCAACGAACCACGCGTCTCAAGCAAGCTTCTGCCTGGCTATCTGGGTCACTCTGATACCGGCCCAGAAATCCTACCGGGTAGGACAAATGCGGCAACGTCAGGCTTGCCCACATCAACTTACCAAGCACACGTCTATAGCGTTCATACGCCTCAGTGCTGATAGGTGTTCCAGCCTCCTTCTTCCGGTACTCCCTCTCGAGGTTTCCCAGCACTGGTTTCACACCTTTTCCGCCAATGCCAAACTCTTCTCCAAGCGACTTCAAGTACCCCGGCTTCAGGCCAAAGAACACAGGCCCGTGCTCAGTGGTTCGGGCGATCACTCGACCCAAGAACTCGAGCTGCCCAGTCTTGCCAGGTTCTAGAAGCCCTGTCTGCTTCATTTTATAGATCTTCGCTAGCTTAGCGTACAGATCCTTGGCAACTGGCGGATTCTGGGAGAAGATGATGAGATCGTCAACATACACTAACACCAAGGTCAGCGCACCATCCTTCTCAAGCCGGTGATGCACAGTAGGGTCGGCAGTCTCACCAAACCCAAACTGCTTACGCAGCGTGCTTGTAAACTCTAGGTACCAGCTCAGTGGTCCTACTCTCAAGCCATTCATGGCTTTGTGTAGCTGCGCAAACAGCGGCTTGTTCTCCTCATCATACATCCCATTCGGAAACCGGATACACTCTACTCCCTGCACAGGCGCTTGCATGAAGGCAACGCTCACATCTGCTGACAACAAGGTGCCACCTCTGACAGCATGAATCGCAAGGACACCCCTCAAGGCTTCCAAAGACGTGGTGGGGGAATATATCCCATCAGCTAGAGGATTGGATCCAAATGCATAGTCTCTCACAACAAGACGAGCACGAACTCGTTCAGGGTTCGTGGCCGACGGTTTCGAAGTCAGAACCCACCTAGTCGTATGGATTCTCCGTGTAGCTCGTTTACGGGCCTCAGCTTCTCCTATAATCGTAGCTACACCAAAAGCATCAAGTTCTGAGAGCTCGAGTCTCATACCTTCTTCAAGATGCTTACGAGGCAAAACCTTGCCAGAAACTTCGCAAACCGCATTGTCCGGGACATGGACCCAAATCTTCTTTCCACCAAACTTCATACGGAACCACTCTTTGACATTATCTCCCTTACGGATTTTTGTCGTTACTCTCAAGTCAGGCCCATCAAAGAGTTGCCTAAGGCCATGCTCATAGAGCCACGTCAGGCCCTCTTCCATGGCATCGTCTTCTCCTGGATCCATAGGGGCGTCGAGGTCCTCAAGACCTACGCCTCCGGGAGGCTCAACCTCCATGCCTGTTTCTTCAGGCACGTCCGAAAAATCCGGAGAATACCCATCCAACTCTCCTTCTTCTTCCATTGCTTCAGGGCCCTCAAGAGCAGGTGGTTCGGTGCGTTCAACAGGAAACTCAAGACTTCCTTCAGGGATATTTGGGGAATCAAGCGGCGGACTCGGACCATCGATTGGAACATCGAACTTGATGGGTCTTTCAGGGTCTTCCTTATTACCTCGAAGGTCACGCAAAGCAGCTTTGTCAAACTCCACTGGATCTTTGGCACGGAAAGAGCTGAAAATTTCCAAACGAGGGGGCTTTCCAATACCTATTGGAACAAAGACCCGAATCCCGGATCCATTAGCACCGTGAGGTCCTACATAGAGTGCCCTCACCAAGCGCTTTCCGCGGTGCTCTGGGTAGTCCTTCTGAGGCTTCCCAAAACCCACAACCCCAAACTCACAGCTCTTCACTGGCTGAACTGTCGACCCACGCAGTCTCTCCAACGGCGTGCTGTGTTCCTTGGACACATGAAACAAGTTATGCATCCTCACAGAGTACCTCATGGCTTCAACAAACAGATGGCTTCCTAGAGGCAACTTTTCACCTACACGCTCTTCTAAGCCCAGCCAAACAGACCAGAACGCTTCTTTCACAAGGCAAACATGGCGTTCAACGATGCCCTTCGCTTGAGGTCTGTTTATCGCGAACGGGACCCAGTGCATTGACCTCCCCCCGAATGTCCGGTGTTTCGCTGCATTGCGGAAAACACTCTCGAGGAGATTTTCTTGGTCCCCGTGGACAACAATGTCCAATCCACTCAATCCCATTTCCGTAAAGGCTTTGCAAACCGATACAGCGGGCACTTCATCCTCAGGTCCTAAGACCACGGTATGTATGTACCCCGACACCACATGAACCATGAGAAGGAAACGAACATTCTTTCCGAAAAATCCAAAGTCGACTTGCAACTCTCCGGGTCCGTGGTGGTGTTTCATGTGCTTCCTACGAGCCGGCACTCTCCCTCTAGCGCTTTGACATGTGTCACAGCAACTAAGATAAGGTTGGTGGCCCTTATTTCGGTGCGCCTTCAGCCGCTCCGAGGTCAAATAGACCGGAACCTCAGGATCCAGAGCATCGCTCACCACCTCCGGGGAACTCAGGGCACCCGGTTCACCTGAGGGAACATTCTCCACACGGGGTTTCTTTCGAACATCGGAGGGCCTAGGGGGTTCACTTCCGCTGGGTTTCGCAAGTTCAGCTTCCAACGGATCAGGAATCAACTCTTCCTCCGACTCCGAATTCACAACAACCGGGGTCGGCAAACCAGCAAGCATACGCAGGGCCTCAGAACGTGCCACGGCCTTCTTTTGCTCGGACCCCCGCAGGGACCCAAGCCCACACAAGGCCCACTTCTTCAAGGCACGCCAACGTTTCATCATTGGCCCTTTTGCTTCCTCGCCCGTAGGCTCAGCTTTCAACTCACAAGCAAGCACGCCACGCAAAAACAACAGGCGGCGCACAACACTCCAAGACCTACGTGGCACACGTCCTACCAAAGTTACACGCACAAACTTCAGCCTACTCCTACGGCGCACACTCAAAAGCTTCACGCACCTACGCAGCCAACCTCTGAAAACCAAACCCAGAAACAACCCTAAAGCCAAGGCACTGCTTCCTTTCCATGAAGACCTGGGCACAGAGGGACAGTGTGCAGACCCATTCACGGCAGGCAGGCTGCACTCACAGTCACCTACCAAGCACTCAAACACTCCTACCCTACCTCCTAATGCACACAGCCAGTCTCCTACTGCAAACAGCAGGGCTTTTAGACCTACTCCTACCAATTTTGTGCATTGCGGCGAAGATCGGAGCAACTCATGCCCGGCTTTTAGGCCCTCAGGGCCCATACCCAAGCATATCAATCCATCTCGGAGCCAGAGTCTCCCACATCCGAATTGTCCATAGGTGGGTTTGGAACCACCATACTCGTCTCTGCCGGCGGGGTCAAAGGAGAAGCGCTCCCCGGACTTCCAATGCCACCGACCATTGGCTCCATTGGGACCTCGGAACTCACGTCCATAGGGGTCCCAGGGGCACCGAATGCCTCCACGGGCGTCATCGGCGTCTCGACCTCCATTGGAACCTCGCCCGCAAGCTCCCTCAATGTATCTGGGTGCGGTGTCGATGGAGGAGGTAGAGGAGGCGGAGGTATAGGCAGGCTTGCTTCCATAGGCGTGCCTGGTGCCCAAGATGGAGGAGGTAGAGGAGGCGGAGTTAGAGGCATGCCTGCTTCCATAGGCGTGCCTGGTGCCGAAGATGGAGCATAGGAAAAGACGGACGGCGTAAGCGGGGAAGGAGGGCTGAACGGCAAGAAAGCCGGAGGCCCTGGTGGAAAAGCGGGGCCCGTCGACGATGATGGAGCCACCTCGGCTGTTGCAGCTCTCTTCATGTCGGCATGCAATCGAATCATTGCCTCGGCTTTTGCACGCGCTTGGTTGAGCAAAGCCCACCCCGAAGGAGGTGGAGCTGGGGCACTTTTGTGAAGAGGCGGTGCCGTGCCACCCGACGCGGATGGTGCAACATCCGGTATTATAGTTGGCGGTTGAGCAGCCAAAGTCACCCGGCGGTTGCTCTGGACGAGCACGTCCGCCAAAAGCGCTCTCAAGTCGGCAGCCGGCACACGCTCGACCTTGAGCTCGTTTGGCAGAATGCTTGCTAGCCCTGCCTCGAACAACTGGTATTGAGCAGGATGGCACCGCAACTCTCGAATCGCCTCCAGGTACAGAAGGAATTTCTTCAAGGTGAGCTGGATGCCAACCTGATTGTTGCGCCAGTACCCCCTTTGCTCGCATGGAAGGTGCGGTTGGCGGATGGTAGCAGTCACATCGGCGACTACCACCCCCATGGTGGTCAAAACATAGCCATACCTTGCATACTCTGCACGACGGTCGTGCTCTTCGACGAGGGTGTCCGTCAAAACCGACTGGTCCACCGTCGGAGCAGCAATGGCTCGCAGCTCGGCAATGAGCATAGGTTGCTTCACCGGAATGCCGCTTGTATTGATCACCAACTCCTGTGTCTCCAACTCCCCAAGGCAGGCTGGAATCCCCAACAGCCGTTCGACCGAGCCAGGGGTCGAGGTAAAAAGGTCGATGTTTTGGAGAAGCTGCCTCGAAAGAGACAGCTGACCTTCCTCCTCGAAACGGTGCGCAAGACGAGCAATCATGCTCGTCGAAAAGGCTTCCACCTGGGCCACACTCCCACTTTGGGAGTTCACAAGACAGAGCGGAGGCGAGGCTTCCGGAAGCTCCATCCTTTCCAAGGTCCCTTACAAAGGCTCCAGGCTTTGAGCAAAACACTCCTAGAGCACACAACACCAGCAATGCGTTCAGAAACACTCCTGGCCAACGCAAACTCCGAAAGGCACACTTCCTCTCTTCACTCTGTCCCAACAAACACTCAGGCACACAAGTGCTGGGGTGCAAGTCACTCCTACGTCCTACACGCAAGGCACTCCTACTCCTAATGCAAACACTCTGAGGCTGGAGCGGCACAGGCCCTACCCCTACGCACTCAAAACCCTTGTCTCCACAGCGTGTGTCCCTACTGGTTTGCTTCTCCAAAGACGTGTTGCTTGCAGACTTAAGCACAACAGCTGCGGCGGAACATAAAGCTTCAGCACAACATGCAGAGGGTGGGGTTTCCAGGTCTACTCCTACTTTCGCAACTGCAGCATGCTCACATCCACTCAAACGCTCCTGTAAAACATGCTCATGCAGCTCGTGTTCCCCCACATGTTGCTTCACTGAAAATGCTCGCAGCAAAAACTTAAAAGGTGTCACCTCCAATGCTCTTCCTACGTTGGGCGGTGCCTTCTTCTGCACCTTATCCACTTCCATCGCGTCGTCGTTCGGGCTCCACCCCGGCTTGGGTGAGTCCCCTTTGCTTCTTCTTCCTTTCGGCTTTGCCTTGGTAGGGCCAATCTCCTTAGCCAACGCCCACCAGCTCCTGGCTTCACGAACCAAAGGCACCCACATCGAGGAACCTCGTTCCGTCTGCTTCACCAAGCAGCTTGCTCCAGGCTCTGAGGTGAGCCAGGTACTCCATCCCGAAAGGGATGCTTGCCAAGAACTGACTACGTTGAAACCAATCTTGCAAACCAAGACCTGTTGAAGCACTACGGGCCCCAACTTCCCAAACTTCACCCGAATGTCAACCAACTTGACACATTCCATGGGCGTATCGCTAGCACTCATGAGCACAGGAAGAGGTCCCGAATGCTCCTTGACGACTTCGTAAAAACCCAACGCACTCTCTGACAACACGTGGCAGGTGGCTCCACTATCAATGAGCCATGCGAAAGAGCTATTCCTAGAGGAGGACTGGTTCAGTCTCTCGATCTCTCCGTTCGTCATGGTGAGACGAGGGGGCTCAGCTTCATTGGGCTCATTAGTTCTTGTCCCCGGACCCAAGCCACTCAGATGATGAGACCGCATCGCCATCACCTGGTCAGACTGCTCGTCTTCCACAGCTCGGCCCTTGGGCTTTCCTTTGTTCTTGGGCTTCCCCTTGGGCTTTCCACCCTTTCCTTTGTCTGTCTTCCCTTTGCCTTTGCCCTTCCCTTTAGGGCTCTTCTCTCGATTCTTGGACCCAGAAGGCTTGCCACCTTTCGGTTCATCCCTCTTCTTCCCTTTGCCAGAGCTCTTGTCGGGGCACTGCCAACTCATATGGCCTGATTTGCCACAGTTCCAGCAGAGGCCGCGCTCCCCAACTGCATTCAGCGAACCGGCATCACACAATCGGGTTTGCTCCTCGTAGAACCGGATGCTTTCAACCAGTTCCTCCCAGCTCCCAGACTTCCCATGCAGGACAACGTAATGCCTACACTCTGGGCTGACAGATTGAAGAAGAAGGGTTGAACGATCAGATGCTCCAAGCCTCAGTTCAGGGAACCGATGCAGCTTCTGGTCTACCTTCCCAAGCTCGTCCTCAAGGAAGCGGACGCAGTCAAGCGGTCGCTTGTACGAACTCGCCTTCGAAGTTAGGCGAAGGGCTTCATCTCTCACAGCAATGGCCTCCATGCGAGAGACAATGCTGAAGGTCTGGTGCATTTGACGCATCACCTCATAACCACAAGCAGCTTGTCCTTGACGCATCGACGTGCTTCTCACCAGTTCCATCCCACGTTCGAACTTCTGCAGACTTTGTTGCAGGTAGTAAAACAACCTTGCCGAACGCGATGCTACCGGAACTGCCATGTCAGACTGCTTGATCTCACGGTCATGCGTCATGGCCTGGCGCAACTCATTGACATAGTTGTCGTCTATCAACGCCAGCCAGGAAGCAAGCACCTCGCACCACCGATGGTACTCCTCCAGCTCTCTCACACGCCCTTTTCCCATCGACACATTATCGATGAGCGGCAATGCTGGCAGATACTTCTCTGCACGGTTACTTCCAACATGCAGGTTCTGTGATGGCGCCGGTGGAGGAGAAGAAGCCTTTGCCGTAGGACTTCCCGCAGCTGCTGCACTTGAAGCACCCCCAAATGGGTTGCTCACAGCTGCAGACAATGCTTCCTGCTCACGTCTTCTTCTCTCGTCGGCCTCCATCTTTGCCACCAAAACTTGAAGTGTCTGTTGCTGATTCTGCATCATCATTTGCTGACTCTGCATCATCTGGACCATCATCTGCTGGAGTTGAGGGTCAAGTCCGACGACCGTGGCGGGTCCTCCCGCTGGAGCAGAAGCTCCAGGGGTTGTGTTGGCGGTTGTTGCCCGTCCTGGGCACCACCGGGGCCAAACAAAGCTTCGTCGTCTTCGTCTTCAGGCACAGGGGTCGACAGCCCGGGGTCAGCCATGGCTTCTAGTTTCTACGAGCGTGCTACACACGCTCCGCTACCATGTGAAAACACAGCAGCAGCGCGCTGAACCCTCTTTTTCTCACGACTTGAGCCAAAGTCAAAAGCCGGAGGCTTCGTCAGTGAAACTCTTTACACACAGGTGAAAACTCTGCTCTGCCACGTGTTCTCCACAGCCACAAAACAAACTCAAACGTCAGTGGGAGTTCTCGGGACCTACCCAACTATACCTAAAGCAAGCAAAAACGTGCACAGTCACTTCTACAGCTTCCAGGCACTCAAAAGGCTTTCCCACTTAAAGCAGCACTCCCGTCGAGCCTCCAAGGCACAACTACGGAGTTCCTACAACTGCACACACATAACTCTGAGCCAGCATGCAGGACAACAAAGTTAACATGTCCTTAGACAGGAACTTTCACATGTTGCACTACATCCATCGAATTGACCACCCGTGTAAATACCAATGAAGGAGAAAGAACGTAATGAATGAGGAAATTTAATGTGTAATGAATGGAGTTTTGCTGCGGGCATAATAAGATAAAGAGCGCCCGCATAATCCATTGTAACATTTAATAAGGCTGCTACAATATGAAGAGAGAAGTGAACACTAGAACTCCTTCGTTTGCTTGGTTCATTGTTTTCTCTTTTCGAGGTTGGATTTTTATTGAGAGAAAAGGGAATTAAATTGTTATTGAGAGAAAAGGGAATTAAATTGTTGTATTATTTCACATTATTAGCCAAATGACCACAGAGTGGACAATTTCCGCGGTGGCGGTAGAAGTCTAAGCCGCAGGTTTGTGCAAGTGCAGACGTTCTTCAAGCAGATCACCATCTCCGACATGCAAGGCAAGCGGCTTGCTAAACACGATGTCAGAAACAAGACAAAACCGCAGAGTTAAATTGCGGATCAAAGCGCGCTGAAGAAGTTCTTCTCTGTTGATGAGTAACCTGTAGATTTTTAAACATGGTTGCCGTGGATTTATATCCGCTTTCTTATTGCTTGTGACCATCAACAACAGAAATCGGCCAGGTATCAGGTTCAGATGGAGACAGCTTCTTTACTGCATCATTCTCCCTTCTCGAACACAAGGAGAAAGCATTACGGAGGCTCCTTGCTCATCAAGGCGGAGATCGAAGCACTGACAAAAGTTGAAATTGCAAATGGAACAGATTCTAGCAATTCCATCCACCACCCAAAGTGCGAGAAAAACCGTGTAACACCAATCCAAGACTGCTTTATTCTGGATGCCAGCCAAAGATCCCAGAACATGTGTGTCACGGCTTTTTGTTGTTTTGGTGTTTCTGCAAACAGAATAAGAGTTTTTCCTGTCAGGTTCTCTTGCTCAGTTCTGGTCTAAGTCTTGCCAGTCTTCCTTTGAAAGGCGGCAAAGCGCGAAGAGTTAGAACTTTCTGGTGCTGTATGTGGTTCTTGCAAGCAGTGCCTGGACATTTGGAATGTAGCTGGCATGCTGCAACAACAATTGAAGTCCGGCGTGGCCAGTGGTAAGGCAACATTTCATTTTTATTTTGTTTTGTGCTGCGTTGTTTCTTGGTGTCTGGTGTAGCAAGGGGGAAAATATGCCCCTTGCAGATCACCTTATCTTGTGTTTGTATGCAATTACCGCACACACATGAAAAATCTCATTTCATCAAGACAGGCGCAGGTGAAAAGGTTGCATTCCACACAGTCACCAATGCATCAGTGTGTGTGGTGTGCAGCTGGATTGAAAGGTTTGGTTTTTCGTCAGCGGGAAATCATCTTCTTTCTTAGAAGTGGGCATACTTGTATGAGAGTGTTTTTGCAAACTTCTGGAATATGTCCAGATAATTGGTAGTTTTTTCCAGGCGATGGTGATTGGTGACTAGACACTGATGCGAAAGAGAAAAAGTGGCAGAGCTGCCTCTCTTTGCTTTCCTGCAGTAAGAGCGTGGTGTGGCGGCATCTTCTGCAGTCACTGGCTAGCAGAATGCTGTGCCATGCGGCCGTGAAAGGTAACTTCAAAACACACCCTAAAAGGCGTGTCTGGTACTTTTAGCCTGGAGTGCAGAGCGAAAAGTAGAGTCTGTTATGGAGCAACGGAATATGCATTCCTTTGTGGCGCTTGTGCAAGCATGTCTGCGGGTGCACCCGAGCGTGATCGAGAGTTCGAATTAGCAGGAGTTACTTCCCTCGAAAAGCTTCGCAGGGCGTGGCAAGCTGACGACGGGAAGTGGCTTTCTTTGCGAATGCGGAGGCAGTCCTTTTCTTCGTGTTCGGACAAAGCTTTGCCAGTCAAGCTGGGCGCAGGACTGCGGAAATTTTAGAAGGGCCTCGCAAGAGGAAGCGGAGCGACGTACCGCGGCCTCAAACTTCAGCAGGTGGATCGTCGCAGAAAGCACTGGATGCAGCGCAACCAGCAAATCGTGAGCACACAATGCAGCAGTACCAGCAGGATGTGTGGGCCAACAGTTCCAGGGCGTCGCAAGATGCGCGTCTGCGTACTCTGGAGTCTGTGGCTTCAGCGTGGACGATTAGCCTCACGCCAGTGACCAAGGATGTTGTGGACAAGATTGCCGCAGCCCTTAAGAGTGGAGGATAAAGGTCAGTGCGTCAATACTTCAGTCGCCTTCGTCGAGTTCACGTCGAGCGAACTCATTCTGAGCTATCCGTGGAAGCAGAGTTGGCGTTAAAGGATGCTGTTCGTTCCGTTGAGCGTGGCATGGGTGGGGCTGCGCTTAAGGATTCCTTCGAGTTGGAGAGCCTCTTTCACGACAGCGAGCGAGTTGGCACCTTGGCGCGAGCCATCGTCGTCATTGGAGCGTGGTTCTTGTTGCGTGAGATTGAGTTAAGTAGCCTTACGGCGTGGTCATCTGCTGTTGGACCGTGAAAAAGAACAAGTTTCGTTGACGTTGTGGGCTTCTAAGACTGACACTGTCGGGAACCTTGTGATGAGGACACACAAGTGTTGTTGTAGCGTGCTGTACGCTGGAGTTTGTCCGTACCATACTGCCCTCGCCCTCGTCGATGACTTCAAAGGCGACCATAGTGACCCGCTGTTTGCAAAGATTCCTGGCGAGGAGTTGTTGAAGAACGAGACGGTGGACATCATTAGGAAAGTACTCAGCGAGCATGGCGTGGCGTTGACCAGGCCAGGGTCAGATGGCGTCACCCATGTGCAACGCTTTGGTGGCCATGTGCTTCGAGTTGCTGGAGCGCAATTCCTGACGCGTTTGTTAGTGCCGCTTCCTACTATCATGCTCCTGGGTCGTTGGGGAAGTCGGGCCATCGAGCGCTATGTGCAGGAGGCCGCTCTAGATGGCTTTGAGATCCTTGTCAGCCGAGCTCGTTCAGGTGCTCAGGGCGACGACCGGCCAGCTGCAGCAGGCGAGAGCAGGCAGGAGGAGTTGCAAGAAAATGCTGCCGCAAACCTGCTTGCCATAGAGGAGTTGCGGAAGAAAGTGGAGACGTTGGCCTTGTCAGTGGAGAAGATGCAGGAGCGCCCGCAGTTCATCGTCGCAAAGAAAGCCCATCGCCGGGATGCTGACGAGGCGACAAAGCTTCCCCGGCAGTGGCGCGCGGTGGGGTGCGGCTGGAGCTACGGGACTGCAGAGTTCCGTCGAAGTGCAAGTCTTCAAGGCTTGGTGCAGTGCAAGAGGTGTTTTGCGATCGTGCCAGATCCTGAAACCACGGAATCTGAGAGCGAGTCAGAGTCCGGAAGTGCCAGCTCTTCCACTGATCAGGAGGAGAATTGACAATGCCCGTGGGCTGCTTGCGCTGGCCGTGCGAGGCAGTGCTGTGCGAAGGGTTGACCCGTGCCAGGGCAACCAGGCAAGGAGAGAAGAGTAGGCTGTGGTCGCGCAGACTGTCAGCTAGTGAAGACTTATTCGAAGACCAAGTTCGCGCGTGCTTGCGTGAGACCATCTTGAGCGTTGTGCGTCTCATTATTTGTCTTGTTTGCTGCGTGTTGATGTCGTAGGTAACTCAGCCAGCCGGCAGTTGAGAGCTGAAGGGGCTTGCGCGTGCCCGCCAGCGCTTGCAGTTGTTCGACTCGTAGTCTGAACCGTGACCAATTGATTTGCCTTTCCCTAATTTGTAATCGTGCTGAGCTTGAGCGATTAGGTGAAGTGCTTGTGCGTCCAATTCTTCGTTGTTGCTGTTATAGCTGACTGGGCCCACGTGCGTTTGTGTAGCTTCAGAAACCTCAGGAGCACTTTCGATTCACTGGTGGCCATGGCGTCCAAAAGCGAGGCTGAATTCGGCAAGTTAGCGGACGAGGCGGGTTTGCCAGCCAACATCAAGAAGTACTTCAAGGTCAGAGGGGTGAACTCCATAGCGCTTTTCGCAGCTCTGGCTGACAAGCCGGAGGAGCTCAACGAGGCCATCCTCGACCCGTTGCAGAAGGGCTTTGAAGTGGAAAGGGGCAACACCGTCAAGATCGAGCAACTGGACCTTCCCATCGTGCGGGCAAAGTTTAGGGTGCTCTGGCGCGAATGTGCGAAACGAGAGGGATTGGCCTCTCTGCCATCAACGGCGGCGGCCCCGGTGCCAGCTGCTACATCCTCGGCGGGATCATCCAAGAGTTCGAAAGAGCTACCCCCTGGTTGGTGGCAGATGAAGATCGCGGAATATGAATCAGTGGTCGTGGCAGGGGCTCACAGGAAGTTTCCGCAAGAAATGCTCCTGGGAGCAGAGTCGGTTCTGGCCCGCATGGTCAACGAGATGAAAACCTTGCAGCACACAGCGGTAGGCCTGCAGGAGTTCGTGCAGGCCCGCTTCTTCAACGCAGCTGGCGAGCCGAACCCTCTGAATTCAGCTAGAAAGAAGTCCAGGCAGGGACTTACTGTTCTCACAGTGAACGAGGAGAATCAGTTGGAGGCTGAGCCTGACGCGCCGTGGTACCCAAAGAGTTCACTTGCCTTCATTGATTGCTTAGAGTCCATTCGCTTTGCGTACTTGCTGGTAGGGATTGGCAAGGAGCAGGCCGTCGATGTCTACGTTGATTGGTGGATTCGGCAAGTGCGAAGTCGACAGCAGAAGTTGGACCAGCTGCGAGTGTATTGGGAAGTCACGTCGTGGAAAATTGCCATCGCACTGCGTACCAAGATACCGTTTGAGGATGTGACCTCCGACCTCATGAAAGACACTCAGGCGCTCCAGGATGCCATGGCGCGCGAGATCCCGATAGAAAAGATCACGAAGAAGTTCTACAGGACCAACGGCGAGAAGATCTTCGCCAAGACCCCCGAGATGAACGAGAAAGGGAAAGGAAAAGGGAAAGGCAAGGGCAAAGGGCGACGCTTCGACGACTATCGTTGGCAGCCGTACCAAAGCCAAGGCGCTTGGCAAGGCTCCTGGGGGAGCCCGTGGAAGCAGCCTGGATTTGGTGGCTATACCCAGTACGGCGCCTACTACCAGCAGCAGCCGAATGGCGGTGAGAGGTCGTGGCAGCAGCATTCGCACCAGCAGTCGCAGCAGCAGCAGTTCCAGAAGGAGTAGGGACAGCGCGGGCCATCTACGCCTGTGGGTGGACCCGAGTGTTGTGACAAGCCGGAAGGCATCATCTTGAAGCCCAATCCGCGGTGGTTGGCCGAGGAGGCCAAAGCTCAGCAGCTTCGGGAGCGCCCACGCTCGCGCTCGAGACAGCGCCGCCAGCAAAGGCCCGCGCGCGCTCAGTGCGATCTCATTTTGCTAAGCTTCTTCGATGGGGTCGGATCGGCGTTGATCATATGCGAGCGCATCTGTCAAGAGAAAGACTGGCAATGGCGTGCGTTAGTGTGGGAGACTGATGAGGACCTAGTGAAGCTCACTTCGGATCGTTTCTCGAACATCGAGCACCGGGGCGATTTCGACTGTGATAGCGTTGGAAAGGTCATCGAGACACTGGAACAACTGGATCCACGCCATGAAGCTAGGATTGTCATTGCAGGTGGGCCCCCGTGCCATGATAGCTCGCGAATTCGCCAGAATCCTCCTGGCCTTCAAGGAGAAGAAGGTTCCAAGGCCATGCGCTTTGCTGAGTTTGTGCGAGAGCTGGAAGCCACTTGGAATTATCCGCAAGCCATCCTTGTCGTGGAGAATGTGGTGCCGAAGAACAAGCAAGATGTGCGAGTGCTTGAGACCAAGTTGTCTGCGTCAGCGGTGGTCGCGGATGCGTCCGACCTAGGCGTCATTTCACGGCCTCGCCTCTGGTGGTCGAGAATCCCTTGGCAAGAATTTTCGAACCGGCGTGATCGTCCAGTGGATGTTCGTTGGTCAACGTATCAAGGTGTGCCGCGCGCGAGCTTCGTGCAGCCCAAGGACAACCTGGCCCTCTACGACCTCGGCGGCCTGCAATGGCCGAGCAATGTGACGAAGAAAGGCGAAACACTGCCATGTCTGACAACACCATCAGAAGATCCGTGTGGTCGGTCGGCTCCAAAGAGCTACAAAGGGAAAGCCGATTCCCAAACGCAAGCCAGATGGCTGAATGATGGACGTCAATACGCGCCGTGGCATTATGAAGAAGGGAATCTTTTCATCGTGCCGGAGACCAACGCGCTGGTGATGGCGCCCGCCGAAGTGAAGGAGCAACTGCAGCATCTGCCCAAGGGATGGACGGCGTCGCTCCCCGACAAGCAACGTCATCGTGCACTTGCCAATGGCTGGCACTTGGGCGTAGCCAAGTGGTTCTTCATTCTTGGATTGTTTGCGGCCGACCCTGTCACGAAGGTAGCTGCGTTGCCTTCGCCTTCGCGTGAACTTTCACCATTGGGATCCAGAGCTCTGGAGGGCATGGCGAGATTGTGGGAGTCGTCGCCGCTACTCAGTGGGCCCGGCGTACCGGTCCTGTGCGAGGCGTTGGACCTTTCGGCCATCGACGACATGAATGAACATTGGGCGGCGGCGGAGTTCGCTTTGCACTCAGATCAGACGCGACCTCTTCTAGAACCAGGCCTGGATCAGTGGCTGCCTTTATGGAAGCACTGGAAGCCCCACCTGGCGGAGATTAGGAAGGGCGTTGCGGCTGACGTGCGCACGTTAGTGGAGGAGATGCAGCCCGAGGTGGATGCGTGGTTCCAAAATTTGGAGCCGCATGTTAAATTGGCCTATGGCTCGAAAACAGGAACGTGCACGGTCAAAGTCCCCGTGATAGCCAAGATTGCCAAGATGTTCGGTTGGCAGGATGATTCTCTGTTCCAAGAGATGAGCAGTGGTTTTCCTCTCCTTGGTCACATCAATCCCGGTCTGGGATGGCGCCTTCGCCACGATGAGCGGTACAGCGACCCGGTTGACCTCGAAACGTTCCAAGCAGACAATTTCCAGTATGTGCAGAAGAAGCTCAAGCAGGCCAGGGTAGATCCATTCTGGCAAACCATGGCTGAGGAGATTGCAGCAGATGTCAAAGCAGGCAGGATGGAAGGTCCTTTCGCGGCGCCTTCCTCGTGGAGCAAGGAGACAGTGGCGTTGCCTGACTATACTCACACCGCTGAGCTTCTCCCGGCGCCGTCTTGCCACGAACACACATGCTTCGCTTTCTCTGTGCAACAGGTAGGGTCCGATGGGCGACGCAAAGTCCGGCGAGCAGAGGATTGGCGCCGTTCCGGGAGCAACAAAACCGTCAACGTGCCAGACACACCTGCGTACCATAGCATTGAAGCCTTCATTGCTGTCATACGAGCGCTTCGACACCTGGGAGAAGAAGGCGCCATAGCAACGTGGGGACTCGACCATGAGTCGGCGTATCGTCAACTTCCTGTGCTTCGACCAGCCGATACCTACGTGGTGCTGCAGACGCCGCGGGGCCCGACACTCTGGCGACATCGAGTCTTAATGTTTGGGTCGGTTGCCCGCGTCTGGGGCTACTGCCGTGTGGCGGATTGGATGGCCTGGGCCAGCCGCTGTCTTCTTCTCACACCAGCGTTGCACTTCGTGGATGATTTCGGAGCTCCAGAAACATGCCCAGAAGCAGACACCAGCTTTCAGTACGTGCAGACAGTGTGTTCCGATTTCGGGTTTCGCTTCAAGCAGTCCAAGGCACAGCCACCAGCTCAGAGACAGCAGCTACAAGGCGTTTCCCTCACTGTTCACAAGGACCATGTCGTCGTGGAGGCCACCAGAGACCGGGTAGCCCGCCTTGATAACCAGATCCTTGAGGCTTTGATGGAGGACAGATTGACGCCGACGCAGGCGGCAACCTTGGCCGGAAAGCTGCAGTTCGTGGCGCAGTCATTGTTTGGGCAGTCGAGCAAAGCTTCTCTTCGACCTCTACACCAACGAGCAGCTGCAGCGTACTATCGGTCTTCCCAAACCGGGTGGAGGTTGAGTCCCGGTCTTCGCAGCGCGTTGGAGTTCCTCCGCTTCGCCCTCGCCGTGCAAAAGCCGCGGAAAGTGCTCTTTAAGTCAGAGGACCGGGCCATCATCTACGCGGATGCCTTCTTCCAGCTCGACGGCAAAGTCGTGAAGATCGGGGACGCTGAAGATGTGCATTGGGGGCAGACGAACCCAGCAGCGTTTTGCAACGGCTTTGGCTTCGTTGTCAAGACCGGAGAGAGGGTTTGGTATGCCGCGGGCAGTGTGCCGTACTGGTTCCTAAGGCATTTTTGTTCCAGGAGAGCATACATCTTTGTCTTGGAGGCGATCGCTCAGATCTTGCCAGTCCTTGCCTTGCAGCAGTGGCTGCCGAAGCAGCTGCTTCTTTTCATGGACAACGAGCCTTCCCGACGAGCTCTGGTGCGTGGATACGGCAGAGATGACAGCGTCAACAAATTGATGCAAGTGGCCTGGCGCTTCTTCGAGGAGGAGGAGTTTCGGCCGGAATGGCAGCGTGTGACGTCCTCGGCGAACATCAGTGATAAGGTCAGCCGCTTCGACTTTGCTGACGCCGAGAACATGGGGTGGACATGGCTGCAGCATGATTGGGAAGCTGAACTTCTTCGTCTTCTGAATGCGGTGAAGGAGGGTCCCTTACGTGCAAAGGGATAGCTAGGTTTGGCGTTGGTTGGCGGTGGCTTGTAGGGCTTTTTGTTTTGGGCTTCAGGTGCGAAAACATGGTGGCAGTCGTCGCACCTTTGGTGCACGAGGCCAGCAGTCTATAAGAGGCTCTGTGTCCTCGCTTGCGCCGCCTGCCTGAAGCGCTGATTGTCCAACTCGATGCAAAAGAGCGTTCGTCTTGCCTTTTGCATAGTTTCCTGCGGAGTAGGAAGCATGTCTTGGAGTGCACGCGTGCACGTAATGACATGGAAGCGAACGGATCCGCAGCCATACGAAGGATCCGACAGGTGCCTCTTTTCGAAAGCCCACCCTCGCCACCCATTTGAAATCATTTGAACCATTTCAAATCTTGCTGAGAAAGAAGGGCGGGGTGCACGAGGCCAGCAGTCTATAAGAGGCTCTGTGTCCTCGCTTGCGCCGCCTGCCTGAAGCGCTGATTGTCCAACTCGATGCAAAAGAGCGTTCGTCTTGCCTTTTGCATAGTTTCCTGCGGAGTAGGAAGCATGTCATTCATGGCAGCTGGTAAGGCATGTCCCAAAATTTGGAAAACATTCCTCTCCCCTCTTAGTAGTTTTTGCGTGCCGAAGCCATGACTGGACTGGAAGGCCACTGGGCAGAGCCAAGCCACGGAAGCACAATGATTGCGCGGCTCTCAGATACATGTCGTCAAGACAGATTGCGAAGTGTGGGGGTTTCCGAAAATCGGAGTGCCCATTTTTTGGAGGTCCCTGTTAAGGGGCTATGCCAGTAAGAGTAAAAATGGAGTATCCCTATTTCGGGAAATGCCCCCACGTTTGTGTATTTGTGTGTGAAGACACGTGGGCTTTTGTGCTCTTGCTCCCAGTTAGCCTGCTTCAGGCGTCACGTGACCATGCGTGACCGCTGCCTCGTGCCACATGCCCTGTTGCTTGCGGTCGGCTTAAACCTGCCCAGTTGGGGAGAATGTGGACGCAGGGTCCAGTCGTCCAGATCTTGTCAAGCCACTCAGCTGCCCCCACGAAGTGGAAGCATTTCCTGGCGATGGATGCGGTCACTCCATTTCGGATCTCGTGATGCCATCAGCAGTATTGCAGCATCCATCCCCTCGGCAACCTTCTCTGAGCATGAGCGTGTCACTCGCCTTCGAGAATGTTGAGAGTCGTTTCCCTTGGAAATGTTCCCGAGCCTATGTATGCTGTCTTTGCGATAAGCAGACGCCTGGAGCTTGCCGGGGTTGGTGTCTCACGGCCCTCAGTCATTCCATTGCTGGTCTCGTGATGCCATCAGACACATGCAGCCGTCTTGGCATCTTCGCTCACGAAAAGCAGAGGCATGGAACTTGCATGCTGTTGTTGTTGGTGTCTCAGGGCCTTCAGTCTCTCCGTCCCATTTCAGATCTTGTGATGCCATTAGCCGCAGGCAGCCGTCTTGGTGGCTCTAGTGGAAACCTCGTTGCACGCAGGCTGCACGTGCGCTCTGCTTGCGCGTGCCCGTATCCCTCATGTTGTTGTGGCAAGTTCGACTGGGATGCCTAGGCCCTTTGCAGTTTTGGGTTCAGCATGACCTTGGTATGCTGTCTTTGCGATAACGAAAGGCCCAGAGGCGTGAAGCTTGCATGCTGTCGGGGTTGGTGTCTCATGGCCCTCAGTCACTCCATTTCCGGTTTCGCGATGCCGTCAACCACAGTCGTGGCATCGTCGCTAGCGAAAGGCAGAGGCATGGAGCTTGTGTGCTTTCGGGGTTGGTGTCTCAGGTCCTTCAGTTTCTCTGTCCCGTTTCGGATCTAGTGATGCCATCAACCACAGTGCAGCATCCATCCCCTCGGGCAACCTTCTGTGTGAGCACACCCCTCGCGTACGAGAACTTTGACTGTTGTTCCCCCTGGAAATGTTGCCGAGCATGTTCCTCATGTTGCTGTGGCCATGTCGACTGGGATGATCTCGTGTAGGTATGCTGTCTTCGCGATAACGAAAGGCAGAGGCGTGTAACTTGCGTGCTGTCGGAGTTGGTGTCTCATGGGCCTCATGTCTAGTCTCGTGATGCCATCAGCCACAAGCAGCCGTATTGGCATTTTCGCCAGCGAAAGGCAGAGGCGTGGAGCTTGCATGCTTTCAGGGTTGCTGTCTCAGGGCCTTCAGTCTCTCAGTCCCATTTCGGGTAGTCTCGTGATGCCCCTAGCCGCAGGCAGCCGTCTTGGCCTTTTTGTGCTTCTAGATGGGAGTTTACCAAAATAGGGTGGCCCCCAAATAGTAGGATTCCCTCATCATAAGGACCCCAATAAGGTACCCCCCTAATATCGTAAACCCCCAGATCTGTTGGGAAAGCTAATCTGCTTGTTCCAGCCACAGGCACGCTCCTAACACTGTCGGGGCTTCCTCTGAGGCTGATCTCCTGCCTGGAGCACTTGGCGTTGCTGCTCTGCGCTGGTTGAGCCTCTCCTCCATGTTCCGAGGAAGCGTTGATGCTGGGCGAGTTCTTGCCACTTGCTCGTCTGGCGACTCTGTTTGCAGACGCAATCCCCTCGTTCGCCAACTTCAGCCCTTGCGTTTTCTGGGCGCCAGAACATTCGACCTGATTGGGTCCTCCCCTCGCCTCGGCCTGCGTAGCGACTTTCCACGCATGATGCTCCGTGAATTGTCGCTGACGAGTTCGGACGCTTAATGACACTTTGTCAGGCTGTGGGCAGAGTGGCTCCCGTGGAAGACTCGTTGCACTCAGGCTGCCCATGTGCTCTGCTTGCGCATGCCCCTGTCCCTGATGTTGCTGTGGCCAGGTCGACTGGGATGCTCTCGTGTAGGTATGCTGTCTTTGCGATAACGAAAGGCAGAGGAGTGGAGCTTGCGTGCTGTCGGGGTTGGTGTCACCGCAGTGCAGCCAGCATCCATCCCCTCCCTCGTGAGCATATCACTCGCCTGTGCTTAATCAGAACAAGCAGTCTTGCTTCCGCTGGTGCTAGCAACGAAACCTTGTTAGCTAGGCAACAAGGTATGTGCGTCTTTCGCCGCAATGGGAGCTATGTCGACTCATGTTTCAGCGCATACGAGAATGTTGAGAGTTGTTACCGTTGGAAATCATGCCGAGCCAATCCCTCATGTTGCTGTGGCCATGTCAACTGGGATGACCTAGGTATGCTGTCTTCGCGATAACGAAAAGCAGAGGTGTGGAGCTTGTCTTCGTTGGTTTCTAGAGGTGTGGAGCTTGTGTGGTTTCGGGGTTGGTGTTTCACGGCTCTCAGTCTCTCTCTCTCTCTATCCCATTCCGGATCTCGTGATGCCATCAACCGCAGTGTAGCATCCATCTCCTCGGCAACCTTCCATGAGCATGACCTCGTGAGCATATCCCTCGCCTACGAGAATTTTGAGAGTTGTTACCCTTGGAAATGTTGCCGAGCCTGTCCCTCATGTTGCTGTGATGCCAGTTGACCTAGGCATGCTGTCTTTGCGGGTTGGTTTCTCACGGTCCTCAGTCATTCCATTTCTGGTCCCGTGATGCCATCAGCCACATGCAGCCATCTTGGCACCTTCGCCAGCGAAAAGCAGAGGAGTGAAGCTTGCATGCTGTCGGTGTCTCAGGTCGCTTCAGGTCGCTCAGTGTCTCCATCCCATTTCGGATCTCGTGATGCCATCAACCGCAGTGCAGCATCCATCCCCTGGGCAACCTTCCGTGAGCATGACCCCGTGAGCGCACCACTTGCTACGAGAACTTTGAGAGTTGTTACCCTTGGAAATGTTGCATGCTAGGTCGTCGCTAGGCAATCACACCACTGCGTTTGAAAGAAAGGAAGAGCCTGTCTCTGATGTTGCTGTGGCCATGTCAATTGCAAGCTGTCTTTGCGATAACGAAAGGCAGAGGAGTGGAGCTTGCATGCTTTCGAGGATGGTGTCTCACGGCCCTCAGTCATTCCGTTTCTGGGGTCTTCGTGATGCCACCAGACACATGCAGCTGTTTTGGCATCTTCGCCAGTGAAAGGCAGAGGCGTGGAGCTTGCGTGCATTCGGGGTTGGTGTCTCAGGGCCATCAGTCTCTCCATCCCATTTTTTCACATGCTTTTCTGGCGGCTCTGTTTAGAGACTCAATCCCCTCATTCGCCATGTCCGCCGATGTCTGCACTTGCGGTTTTGTGGGCTCAAGAACCACGACCCGATTACCTCCTTCATAAGTCGGCGAGCAAAGCCGTCACTCTGCGTGGCACCTATGTTAAATAGGTGGGCCACCTAGTGGCGTTCGGGCGGGGGACTCTTCACTTGCAGAGGGCGTAGCAAATTCCGCGTTCACTTTGGGCAACGCCTTTAAAGCTGTACGAGTCTCAGCAATAATGGGCTTGTAGTTTCTCCCCGAGCGCGCGTGCCTTTGCTGCCTGACACGTGCGCGAATCTTGTGTCGCAGCACCACTTCGCAGCAGAAAGGCGGTCTTGTCAGAATATGATGCACGTGGTCACTGCGAGTGGAATACCTGATTGCTGGTGTTGGGCTCGAAAGCAGTCTTCCCAGACCCTGTGCTGCATCGCTCGGTGTACCGCTAGGCTGGGGTTTCGGTCGCTCTGATCGCTGCGGACTGCAATGGCAACAGTCCCCGCATGTCCCCCCACCCACCTGCTGTTGTTGGGACTTCCGTTTCTGCTTCTTCCTGGCCACAGACAGAGTAGCACGCGCAAAGCTTCACATTCCTGACTGTTTCCCTTGAACCTGCGTCCCCTTGGGGTTTGACATTCAGTGTCACATGGGGTGCCTTGGGTAATGTCCCGTGCCAAAGCGGTGCCTTTTCACACGTGTGGTGCCTTAGCACGCCTCCCAAGTAGAGTGGTCGCCCCCCCCTCGAAACCACACTTACCGAAATAGGTGGCTGCCTGACTCGAGGGAGCCCTCACGCCCACAATCGCCCACACCTGAGTAGCCGCATGATGCTCCGCAGTGCCTTCCGCATTGTTGCTGGCGAGTTCCTAAGCTCAGGGACACTTGGCCAGGCTGCTGTGGGCAGAGTGGCTCCCATGGAAGACTCGTTGCGCACATGCCTGCCTCGTAAGTAGGCGAGCATGTGTTTCACGATCCAAGTGTCAGGGGTGGTATAAGCTTCAGCTCCCTCAGTAGGTCACAGCCTGTGAGCGCCTGGGCGTACACAAGCTGCTCCAAATAAATTGAAGAAATTGATATGTTCAGCCCATGAGCTGGGAGAAGCTCCGCCTGAGTAGCGACGTTCCACGCATGATGCTCAGCGGTGGCTTCCGCGTTGACGCCGACGAGTTCAGAAGCTTAATGACACTTTGCCAGGCTGCCGTGGGCGGAGTGGCTCCCGTGGAAGACTCGTTGCGCACAGGCTGCCCATGCGCTCTGCTTGCGCATGCCGTGCGCCTTTAAGGTGCGAGGCGTTGGTCCTGTGCAGCCACAGCTTCGGGGCTGCAGTGGCGTGGACCTTGGCCATGAGGCTGGCGACTTCTGGCTTCGATATCCGCGCCGTCGTGAGCATGGACTTCCGCAACGTCCGCACCAAGTCGATCGGTGAGGTCCATGAGGTCCCGTGCGTCCCACGGAGCCTCTTGCAGTCCCTTGCGGCAGAGCATGTGCGACTGGCGCTCGTAGACGTGGATTTCGTCGCGCCGCTGGTGCCGCGCGGCCGCTTACACCCCCGGTTCCTCCGCAGAAAGGATGCTGTGGCCCCATGGCAAAGCTCCAGACTCTCCCTGTGCTGGACGCGGCAGCTTGCAGAGACTGACCACTTTGACCTTCCAAGCTCCCACTCCTGGGACGTGCAGCGCTGCCTCCAGCAATGCTGTGCCCGAAGGCGCAGGTGCAAGAAGCGGAGGCCGCGTGTTGAGGGTTCAGGGTTGATAGGGTTATGGCCCACGCATGCCCACGCGCCTCACGTGCCTGCGGGGCCAGGGTTGTGTACATGCTGTAAATTTTGAGTGCTTGAGCGCTCCCGAGGCTTCGTGCAATCCTGTCTAGGCACGTGCCAAAAACATGCAAGCCGACCTGTTTTAAGGAGAAGTCTCCCTCCACTCAGAGCGTTTGTTTACGTTCAACTCACTTCATCTGTTGGACGTCAAGCTTCTGATCTGAGCCCAGTGCTTCGAGCAGGAGCACCCAATATCACCCAAATGCCTGAGATTTATCACCTGCCGGTCTCAATCTGTCTCCGCTAGCTCTGCGCGAGGTTTCGGACCACCAAACGCATTTGCAAGCGCGCTATGTCTGGTTCGCCCCTCCGGCTTGCGGCCAGTCGCCATAGGCAGGCGGGCCACTTCACCGCCACCTCATGAGACATCAGATGGCGGTTCATTGTACTTATCAACCAATTATAACTGCACTTAAAACCCAAATTATATCCATATTAGGGCACTTAAGGGGCTTAGAAGTGGGTTATAAGTACAATTGTAATTGGCCAGTAAGCATCATGAACCTCCACGTAGTGAGGATACGATACGTGGCATGTGCCGCAAGGCCTCTGGCAGTCGCGTCCGTGCCATCGCGAGTGGGGGGAGCTTTCCAAGCTTCCCCACTGCTGCAGGATGGCATCTTTCACGCTGTCGCCACGAAGCCCCAGTTGCGCTGCTAGCAGCAGCAAGCTGATATGGCGGTTCTTGGTGCTACTTTTCGTGATTGCTGTTGGTTGTTGCGAGCGCGACCTCGAATAGCTGAGCCTACCACTCGCCCATGGCCTTGGGAAGTTCTGCCCCTTGTTTTACGTTGCCGAGCCTACCATTATCCTGTCCCTCAGTTGCTGTTGCCACGCCGACTGGTGCCGCGGGGCCCTCGGTCTCTGTGCCAATCATTTCATGTCGGGTCTCACGATTCCATGTTCCGCGGAAGCATCCAGGCTCTGAACGCGTTGCAACCCATCAAGTGGTCTCATTCCCCGCGCGCGGTGGCACACGCTACCTTTCACTACTGTTTGCTTAACAACCCCCCCAAAAAAAAAGACAATATTCTGACTTGCACGGGCAATGTATAGGGATTACTTTTATTGTGATTATTCTGATTATTTTTAATATTTTATGTATATATGCATCTACATATATACATATATATATATATGGTATTTTGGGTTCTTCAGCAAAGTAGCAGTGCAGCTGCAGCTAAGTGCTAGCTGCCAGCTTTCCCTTCCGTTGCTGCTGCTACCTGGAGTTGCCACCTGCTGGTGCGTTTTATGTGCAACTCCCCCCCTCTGACTCACGTGGTCACGGTTTAGGGTTTAAGGTTTAGGGTTCAGGTTTTAGGGCTGCGCTCATGCTTCTCCACACAAGCCTGCCTGTAGCACCCTAGCATGCTCGTTCTTGGCATCTGCAAGGTCCTTGCCAAGCCTTGCCAAGGACCAGAGCATGCCCACATCGCACACTGGGAATGGTAGGAAAGCGCCAGGCAGTGTTGATGTTATGATGTTGCCCATGTAAGATAGACACCACAACTGCCCTTCAAGAGTGGTGCAATGGTCAGGGTACAGAACCTGGGTACATCTGGGGCCTCAGCGACTGACAAGGCTTCCGAACAAGCGTTTGGCTCTGCATCGGCTGGCGAGACTCCAGACAGCTATGGACCAGTGCCCACAAAACTCATCATGGACGTGCTCTTCTTGTTCCAAAGGACCTGTCCTGGCGTGTGGTTCTAGGAAGGTTTCAGAGTACAGGGTTTAGGGTTTGTTGGGCTTGGGGTTCAGGGCTTGGGGTTTGAGATTCGCTGAGTGTTTATTTCGATGGTCTGGTGGCCAAGGCTTCTGGCAAATTGCACTGATAGGCACTAGTCGATGATTTGCGGAGTTCAGCATGCTCATATGTCGGTGCTTACGTGATGATTCAGCAAAGAGAGTGGACTTGGTGCAGAGGGGTCAGGAGCTTGGTCGTTGATGAAGGGGTTTACGAAAATAGGGACAGACTATGAGACCCCCAAATAGTAGGATTCCCCTTACAATAAGGACACCAATAAGGTATTCCCAACCCTAAACCCTAAACCCTAAACCCTAAACCCTCAACCCTCAACCCTAAACCCTAAACCCTAAGGACCCCAATAAGGTACCCCCGAGCATCGTAAACCCCCATGTGTGCTCGTTTGGAGGACGTGCCTGACCTGGGTCTGTGAACCTATCGTCTGCCAATGGAAGCTCCTTCAAGCACGAGCCGCACTTCACACCCACTGCAGCGTGCAATTTGATTGAAAAGGCTTGAAGCGAGAATTCTGATGTGTGAGGAGGTGCAAGTTGACGGGTACAACCGGTACAACGGTTGAGCATGAGATTCCAGTAGGGATGGGAACGGGCAGATTGGAGGGGTTCTCTAAATTCGGGTCCCTTCTTGCATCCCTACAAAAGTACGGCACCCTGGAAACCTCTAAACCCTAAACTCTAAACCCTAAACCCTAAACCCTAAACCCTAAACCCTAAACCCTAAACCCTAAACCCTAAACCCTAAACCCTAAACCCAAAAGGGCTTCAATTTAGAGGCAGAGACAGTCGCGCAGGCGAGATTGTTTGCACCCGGCTGCACTTTGGCGCATTTTGGCACAAGAACGGACTGTAGCCATCCAGGATCCACTCTCAAAACATGAAATTTTGGGTTCAGGGTTGAGGGTTCGGTCTTAGGGTTTAGGGTTTAGGGTTTAGGGTTTAGGGTTTAGGGTTTAGGGTTTAGGGTTTACGGGAAACATCCGCCAATGCTACTCAGTTTGCAGTCGCACCTTCGATTCAACTCCCCCCCCCGTGTCTAGCCAAGAGCTCGAACTTCAATCCCTGAACTTTGCAACCGGCGAACGTCCGCCGGCATGCCGCCTTGCTGTGGAGGCCTTGCGGCGGCTTCTTCCGATGCCACTTTGTAAACCCTAAACCCTAAACCCTAAACCCTAAACCCTAAACCCTAAACCCTACACCCTAAACCCTAAACCCTAAACCCTAAACCCTAAACCCCAAACCCAAACCTTAAACCCTAAACCCTAAACCTTAAACCCTAAACCCTAAAGTAGACATTCAAAAGGTGCTCAAGGTTGCCCATGCGAGATGGCTTTTCCGACAAGACACGTTGAGCCTTGCTCTTCAAACCCTAAACCCTAAACCCTAAACCCTAAACCCTAAACCCTAAACCCTAAACCCTAAACCTTAAAGGCGCTGCAGCTTTCGACTCACATGGGTCATGCTGGGCCCCAAGCCCCAAACCTTAAAGGCGCAGCAGCTTTCGACTCCTACAAGGTGTTTAGGGTTTAGGGTTTAGGGTTTAGGGCTTAGGGTTTAGGGACTTTCCAGAAACCATGGTCTCCTACAAGGTGTTTAGTAGGCGATGACGGCGAGGCAACACGCCTCCATGGCCTCCTCCGAGTTGACGGGCGTGTGCATCAGTGATGAGGGCGCCCTCACAGAGGTCACTTTTCCGTGGCCGCAAGAGATTGACGGGCGAAGCCGCTCGAGCGGACAGCTCGGTGGACTCCCTGCGTGGGTGTTCTTTCCAGAGCGGGCTCATGACTTGCGGAACATGACGATCTCGGAGATTGCTTCAGACGTTGGCAGCCTCACTGATGAAAGACAGGACTACATCATCTTGACCTTGATGAAGGCCAATGAGAAGTTCAGCCGCAATCATCACGCAGAGGATCTGGCAGCAAAGCGCATGGCGGAAATCGGCTTAAAGTTCATCTTTGGGCCTGTGGTGGTCCTTCGGCTTCGGCATCCATCACGTGCCACGCGAGTCCAGGACCCACTGTCAGTGCAAGAAGTTCGGAGATTGCTGGCCATGATTGTGATCGACGCAGTGGCGCCTGGGATGTCCGTCAAGGAAGTCATCGCCTTGGCGCATGAGCAGGTCGAGGGTGCGTGCGCCTGTTTGAGATTCAAAGGTGGACGGGTCACTGCCGAGCGAGCGTCCGAGGGACCCGCAGCCATCCCGATCAGTCGGCCCTGCCGTGACTTCCCGAACTGCAAGAAAGGCCGGCTGTGCCACTTTGCACATGCTGAACCCGATGTGCGTCAGCTCGGCCAGGAGACCCACCCACTTCGGAAGTCCAAGTTATGCATGAATTTCATCAAGAACGGCTCTTGTGAGTACGGCACGTACTGCAATTTCGCACATGGACATCAGGAGCTAGTACCCGTCGCCCCTTCTGAGTCCCTAGAGCTGCAGTTCGAGGTTCGAGCAGCAAGTGGCCGTACACAGGATTGCAAGGCTGCTGCTTGGATGACTCTTGGTGCTGTGGAGCAGCTCAGCAGTGACCATCTGCAGCTCGCTTACAGTGATGGTGTGAGCGTCCTGGACAAAGCCACGAAGATGATCGAGATGGACGCCTTGAAGCTGGCCGAGGGCATCACAGCCATTCAAAATCAAAAGAACGCAGTCAAGTACAACAGTCTGCCCTGCCGTGACTACCCGAATTGCAAGAAAGGCCGGCTGTGCCACTTTGCCCATGCTGAACCTGACTTGCATCAGCGCCAGGAGACCCACCCACGTTTGAAGTCTAAGCTATGCAGGAACATCATGGAGGACGGCGTGTGTAAGTTCGGCGCGAACTGCATGTTCGCACATGGAGATCATGAGCTCCAAAAAAGACCCTGCAAATATGGCAAGGACTGCGATCGCCCAGATTGCTTTTTCGAGCACCCCGAAGGCTGGCAAAAGCAACAAGTACCTGTCCTGGGATCTGCATGCGATGCTGCAGCTGCTGTGGCAGAGGAAGTTCCAGGTAAAGAAGGCCAGCTGGACAAAGCTATGGGAGGCACTGTCGAGAGGATTCGGCAAGAGGAGGAGCAGGCCCCGGCAGCGGCAGAAGCCGCAAAGCAAGCGGGCTTTCCATCAGCACCGGGGACACTGGGTTCGTTCGTGCACAAAGTCGTAGAGGGCCTGGTGGTGATGTTGGGTGCCGGTGATGTGGCGCAGCTCCGAGGGGGCGTAGTAATGGTTGTGACCAAACGGGTTTACGAGATGCACAAGCCACGTTTTGAGCCGGTGGGTCGAGAGCCCTGCCCTCCGCTGCCAGGCGCGGCTGTTGCTCTGAGTCCGATCTTGGATCTCAGCCCACATGAAGTGCCTTTCGATGATCCGGTTCTGCTCATTGTGCCTGTTTGCACGGGTGCCGACGCAGCCTGGCGATCGCTGCCACAAGGCGGCTGGGAGGAGCTGGTGTGCCTGCAGTTCTGCCCCGGCTTTGCCATCCTGCGCCTGGACCACTTCTGCCAAGTGGTTGTAGGGAGCAGTGGGCGCGTTCGAGCGCCCATCAGCGTCCGGGGCTTCATCAACAGGCATCGTGAGCCGCCGGTGGCAAGATGGGCAATCTTGCAGGATGGTTGTGACACGTGCCTCGACATGATGCGCCAATCTCGCAGGGGAATATTGAAGGACTTCGAGGAATGCATCCAGGTTCATGTGCCAGGTTCATACGACAACTTACATCCTCTTCCTGTATCTGAGGGACTTCACCCAGAAGAGCATGACGAAGTGTGCCTGCGATTCACGCACTTTCCCAGACACTCTAGCACCGAGTGGAAAGTGCAGGGACCTACCTTTAGCGAGTTCACGATTTACGTCGATGGCATTCCGTACACCTTCTGCTTACCTGATGCCCCTGCCATCCCGCCACCAGCCGATGCAGACCAGCAGATGTTCCTTGTACCCCAAGAAGGAAGCACCATCCAGGTGTCTGCAGCCAATGGCAGTTCCGACGTCTACATGGAGGGAGGCCTGCTGGACTCTTCGGCGATTGTGCGGGCATCAGACCTCCAAGACACAGCCGCCTCCTTGGGCAGTGTCGAGTTCAGCACAGCCTCCACATCCTACCTTGCGCCGAACCTTCCGGCCCCGCCAATGCCAGATCTGCCCGAGGGATTACCGGAGCGACCGCCTCCACCCCCGCCGGCGCGGCTACCGGTGCCGCCCAATTGGAAGAGGGATGTGCGAAAGGAGAAGTGGTATGTCCCGTACCGCATGAAAGTCTTTACGCTGATTCAAAACCGCATGGAAGGCGGTGCTGCAGAAGTTACGCTGGTTGGAATTGAGCCGTGCAAAGAGAATGTTTGTACCTGCCTGGAGTATCCAGCACTCTTGCAGGACTTGTTCGCAGCGTTCCACGAAAGACGCCCGCCTTTCTACCTCAACTGGGAAACCGAGGTCATCGCTTGGAACAAGATTCACAAGCAGTATGCCAGTCAAAATCCGACCACCCTGCAAGAGCAGCTACAGGACTTCTCCAGAAGAGGCAACGACGTGATCATCGTGTCAGCTCCTGAAGATCAGTTCAGCACTGCGCGGGAGGCCATCAACGCGCACAACCAGCGAGATCTTCCTGGCCACGGGAAGGCGTGGGAAGGCTGGGCAACAGCGGATGACATGCTCAACCCCGACCCCCTCCGCCAGCAGTGAGCTAGCAATGAGACCGCCGTGGCCACTTGTACAGCCTTGTTGTGCACGGCTAAGAGCAGCTTCGAAGTCAGTAGGGCCAAAGGACTTTTGCAAGCGCCGGCGAGCAACACAAAAGTCGGCAGCCAGCATAGGGCACAGGAGTGAAGCCTTTTCCAATCCAGCAGGCATCGCTGGCAGGGCAATGCTGTCTCTTGCTGTACCCCACGTGCCTATGACACTATGATCCTCTATGCCCGCTCGCTTGAGGGCCTCCACTGTCCAGGTCTGACGTTGCCAGGCGCTTCGGATGGACCCTCACTGCTGAGCTACCAGATCGGATTTGCTTGAGAGAACGACCTTCCCTAGTGGAGGCAAAGTCTGTTCGCTTGCATCGCCTTTGTTCTGTACAGCAGATGTTGTTCAGCTGTGGCATCCGTCGCCTGCCAAAGCATGCAACAGCGCCGCACGTGAGTTCATGTTCGACGTGATGGAGAGCACATTCCTGCAAAATCCTGCAAATGATGGTGTTTCCCCTCTAGTTTTCTCAGCTTGCTTGAACTGGCTTGACAAAGAGCGTTGTGCATCATGTGTGAACACCCAGGTGTAAGTTGATCGGCAACAGATGTTGAGCATGAGGTTCCAGTAGCGCTACTACCCAGGCACACCGTTGCTGCAACAGGTGTCAGCATTGCAGCACAGTTTGGCAAGAATGGACCGCAGCCATCCATGATCCACTCTCAAACAAGAATACAAGAACTTTGGGTTTAGGGTTTAGGGTTTAGGGTTTAGGGTTTAGCTTTTGAGCATCCACCAACGCTGTTCAGTTTGCAGTCGTAGCCCCCACCCTAGCCAACAACTCCAAGTCCAATCCCTGAACCTTATAACTGTCGAATGGCCGCTGGCACGCCGCCTTGCAGTGGAGGGTCTGGGGGGCAGCTTCTTTAGATGCCACTTGCAACCCCTAAACCCTAAACCCTAAACCCTAAACCCTAAACCCTAAACCCTAAACCCTAAACCCTAAACCCTAAACCCTAAACCCTAAACCCTAAACCCTAAACCCTAAACCCTAAACCCTAAACCCTAAACCCTAAACCCTAAACCCTAACCCTAAACCCTAAACCCTAAACCCTAAACCCTAAACCCTAAACCCTAAACCCTAAACCCTAAACCCTAAACCCTAAACCCTAAACCCTAAACCCTAAACCCTAAACCCTAAACCCTAAACCCTAAACCCTAAACCCTAAACCCCCAAGTAGACATTGTGCTCCAGGTTGCACATGCGAGATGGCTTTTCCGACAAAGCATGTTGAGCTTGGTTTGGAAGCCTACCTGCGAACGAAATCCCTGCACATTGGTACCCGGGTTTCATTTTCATGCGCAGGACACGGTGGCCGTTACGGGTTGGGATGTTCCCTCGTATACTAACAGTCCTTAACAGGTAATTATCCCGATTAAGGACTGTTAGTATAAGGGGGAGCATCCCAAGTTACGGGGCATGCAACCCGCGGTGGGTTGACCAATGCTCGGAACTCGCCTCGATCAATAAGGCACACCCTTGAACCAAACCCTCAACCCTACACCCTAAACCCCAAACCCTAAACCCTAAACCCGAACCCTAAACCCTAAACCCTAAACCCTAAACCCTAAACCCTAAACACTAAACACTAAGCCCTAAACCCTAAACCCTAAACCCTAGCCCTAAACCCTAAACCCTAAGTCACAGCTGTCGAACTCTCCCCGCCAGGATGAGCCCGGCGCCCTGCGCACCAAAGCATCCGACCACTCCCGGGAGTGCTTAGCGCTGTGATGGAGGTGGGGTTCAGGGTTTAGGGTTTGGGGTTTAGGGTTTAGGGCTAGGGTTTAGGGCTTAGAGTTTGGGGTTTGGGGTTTAGGGTTTAGGGTTTAGGATGGAGGGATGAGTTAGGGTGGAAGGTGCAGGGGGGCAGTGCGTCTGAAAGCAGCTGTGCACATTGCGATCTGAAGGTCTCCAAATCCTTGTTCCCTAAACCCTGAACCCTAAACCCTAAACCCTAAACCCTAAGCTCGGCTTTCGGGTTTTGGGATGGTTTGTACGGGGATTTAGGGGGTTATATTGGTTCCTTAGGGGTCTAAACCCTACACCTTAAGGACTTTGGGTCACCCTTTTTTTTGGGGAGGGGGCCCTGCGCTGCCGGAGGTTCCAGTGGCACAGGTGAAGACCAGTCGGAACGCCTCGGCGACCATGGCATTCCAGAAGTACCGCCTGCGCCTGAGGTGTAGGGTTTCGGGTTCCAAGCCCCCAGGCCAGAACACTACACCCCCCAATCACAGTCGAACTCACAATTCATAAAATCCCCCCCCCTCTCCACCGCACCCCACCCCGCCAACCCACCCCATTGCCCCCTTAAACCTGCGCCCTAAACCGTAGACTCGGCCCTGAATCTTACCAACCCGTTGGTATTGCAACCATCAGGCCAAGAGGCGGAGCAGAACGATGAAGATGTGCGGCACCCAGGATGTGGGTTTCAACCGCCAAGCCCTTCAAAAACGGGTTTACAGGGGTTTAGGGTTTTAGGTTTGGGGTTTTGGGTTTAGAGTTAGGGAGTAAAAACTCCAGGGGGAGCAGACGAATCTTGAAGGGAAGCTGGGAGTGTTGTGCTAAGTGGACATCGCTATAATCGCGGCTGTGTCGTGGAGCCGTGGGGGCTTTGGGTCCGGCAGGGTTTAAGGATTTGGGGTTTAGTGGTTAAGGGTTTAGGGTTTAGGGTTTAGGGTTAAGGGTTTAGGGTTCAGGGTTATACCCCTGGCAAGAGAACAGGCTTGCGGTCTCATTGAGTTGTTGACCTATTGGACACATTGAATCAGTTGCTGAAGGCAGAAACTGTTTCAGCGAAAGCGTATCGAAGCTTTGAATTCTAGTTCAGGAGGATATGCTGAGAGTTTCGGGTTGAGGGTTTATGGTAGATGCACTGATCCGTAGCATGTGTCCATCGCCTATGCACCTGAAGACAGATACGGGAACATGATGGCGGTGGGAATGGAAAACAGTCCCCCGTTGGGCGCATGGGAATCTACGTCTGCTCTTAAACGCTGCACACGTGGCCATAAACCCTAAACGCTAACCCCGAAACCCTGAACCCTGAACCCTAGACCCGAAACCCTAATCCCTAAACCCTAAACCCTAAACCCTAAACCCTAAACCCTGAACCCTAGCGTCTTCTGTGTTCCAAGGCCGACTCTCGAGCAAACTTCGTCAAGATCAACATCGAGGTTGTGGAGACCAGGTGGCGGAGTCGCACGCTTAGGGTTTAGGGTTTAGGGTTTAGGGTTTAGGGTTTAGGGTTTAGGGTTTAGGGTTTAGGGTTTAGGGTTTAGGGTTTAGGGTTTAGGGTTTAGGGTTTTGGGGGGCAGAGTTTAAGCTGCATCCGGTCTGGATTGCGAATCGGCCCCCTGAATCCTGCCCCTAAACCCTGAACCCTAAACCCTAAACCCCAAACCCTAAACCTAGCCCTGAAGCCTAAACCGAGCGTCGGCCACGGCAGTGCAGAGGTAGGGGCGCCCCAAAGAGCCCCCAGGAGCCCCAGTTGAAGCTCCCAAAAGCCCAAACCCTAAACCCTAAACCCTAAACCCTAAACCCTAAACCCTAAACCCTAAACCCTAGACCCTAAGCCCTTAAACCCCCAAGCCCTTAAAGCCCCAAAACCCGAAACCCTTCGACTTGTCCTTGGGCCCTCAAGCCCCAAAGCCTGAACCCTCAAGCCTCAACAGCCCTACCCCCCAAAAACCCCAAAACCCGTAAAAGCCCCACGAAATATTCGGTCCAAAGCCCTGAGAAGCCCCAAACACCCTCAACCCTAAACCCTAAACCCTAAACCCTAAACCCTAAACCCTAAACCCTAAACCCTAAACCCTAACCCCCCCTACATGCCAGGTTCCGGGCCAAACTCCACCTTGAGGTGGCCAAAGCCTTCGGGGTGTGCAGGACTCAGCGAACTGTTTTATCGGGTTTCTTCGGGATTGTGGATTTAGGGTTGAGGGTTTAGGGCTTCGGGCTCAGCGGGCTGGTTTCTAGGGTTTTTAGGCTTTTGTTAGGGGTTTGTAGGGCCGTTTTTAGTGTTTGTATTTCTGTGTTTGGGGAGGTTTAGGGTGTTAAGGGGATAGGGTTGCAGCTTTTGGAGTAGGGCTGCGGGCCTTCGTAGGGTTTTCGATGTGTATATATATATAGATATACATATATATATACATATATCTGTAGTTTTGGTTTTTTGAGTGTTGCTTTTGATGTTTAAGGTTTTGGGTTGTGAGGTAAAGGGTTCGAGGTTTTAGGGTTCAGGGGTTGAGGGGTTTGCGGGTCTTAAGGGGTTTCGGGTTTTGGGTTTAAGGGGTTGATTTGGGGTGTTTTTTGGGCTTTTGGCTGCTGTTTTTGGCGAACACTAAAGCCTAGTTAAACCTTGGAGCCTAAAATCTAAATCTCAGTTTTAAGCCCCAGAGCCAACAACCCCCAAACCTGAACCATAGAACCGTAAAACCTAAAACCTAAAACCCTCGAGCCCTTAAGTTAATTGGCACCCCCTCTTGCTTCCGATGAGGTTTAGCCCTAGCCTTTCGCTTCAAAAACCTAACCCTGAACCCTAAACCCCAAAACCCTAAACCCTAAACCCCAAAACCCTAAGCCCTAAACCCCAAAATCCTAAACACCAAACCCTAAACCCTAAACTCTCGACTATAGGGCTTTAGGGGTTTAGGGTTACGTCCGCTCCAAAGGTTTGGCCCAGCGCGTGAGAGCAGACCGGAAGCTATCAACGACGGGGCTCCTTGAGCTGTGTTTGGAGGGTTCAGCGGCCGAAGCGCCTAAACCCTAAACCCTCACACTTAAACCGTAAACCCTTAACTCTGATCCTCGGAAGGGAAGTGCTATGTCCCACGTCAGCCCCAAAAAAGAACTGCACCCTAAACCCTAAACCCAAATCCTCTGAGTTGCGAGGTTAGCTTGGGGGGTGCAGGAGCTTGGGATTGCACTGGACATGGCTTCTCTCTCTTTTTTCCTAGACACCCCAATATGCCTTAGGAGAATTCCTTGACTGTTGATTTCGGGTTTAGGGTTTAGAGTTTAGGGTTCAGGGTTTTTTCCGATTCCGGCTGCAGTCTCAGTGGCGCGGTTCACAACCCGAAAGCCCCTGAAAGCACTCGCAGAATCTCAGGGCAGAAGTACTTCAACCCTAAAACCCCCCAAACCCTCATCCTAAACCTCAAACCCCAAACCCAACTCTGAACCCGAAATCCAAGCTCCAAACCCCTAAACCCTGAACCCTTAACCCCAAACCCTCCACCCGAAGCCCTAAACCCTAAAACCCTCGCAGGTGGAGCTGGGTCGGGCCTTTGTCGCGGAGGGTGCCGCAGGGGCGCGGCGCGTCGCGGCGCCCGCCCCAAGAAGAAGAAGCCCTTTGATTTGCGGTGCATTTAGGGGGTTCAATTCGGGTTTAGGGTTTAGGGTTTAGGGTTTAGGGTTTAGGGTTTAGGGTTTAGGGTTTAGGGTTTAGGGTTTAGGGTTTAGGGTTTAGGGTTTAGGGTTTAGGGTTTAGGGTTTAGGGTTTAGGGTTTAGGGTTTAGGGTTTTTAGGGTTTAGGGTTTAGGGTTTAGGGTTTAGGGTTTAGGGTTTAGGGTTTAGGGTTTAGGGTTTAGGGTTTAGGGTTTAGGGTTTAGGGTTTAGGGTTTAGGGTTTAGGGTTTAGGGTTTAGTTTGTGATTCGCGGGGCTTTGGGGGGGTTCATTCCGGTTCAGGGTTGAGGGGTTCAATTCGAGTTTTGGGCTTCGGGTTTAGGGTCGAGGGTTTAAGGTCTTTTTCAAAGTTTGGGGTTTTGGGGTTTCGGGGTTGCGGGGTTTTGGGGTTTTGGGGTTCAAGTTTTGAGGGTCTAGGCTTTGGGACTTCGGGCTTTTGGTGGGTTTTGGGGTTTGAGGGTTGGAAGTTGACAAGTTGAGGGGGTTCGGGGCTCAGGCTTGGGTGTGTTTAGGGCTGTTCAGCGGAATACGCAACGCCCCAAAACCCCAATATAGGACCCAAACCCTAAATACAAATGACCTCACAAACCCAGAGCCCAAAACCTAAACCCTAAGACTCTACAGCCCCAACTCCGTACCAGGCGACCCTGACCAGCCGGAAGTGGACGCTGAAGGATGTGGGACCACGCCTAAACCCTAAACCCTAAACTCTAGGGTAGTTACATGGTCCCAAAAGGCCTGCATTTTTTAAAGGGCCCTTGGGTTGTGTAGGGTAATGAAGGGCTCTTCAATGAAGGGCCTGAACCAAGGGCCCTTGTAATTCCCCTAAACCCCTAGACCCCAAACCCGAAACCCTAAACTCAAAAACCCTAAACCTTAACTTTTGAGACCGAAGGGCCTCAGCTTTTCTTTCCCTGAGAGGAACATGGAGTTGGTAGGTTTCGGGCTTGAGTTTGGGGTCCAAAGCTTAGCATGTACAGCTTAATGTGCCCTGAAACCCTAAACCCTAAACCCTAAACCCTAAACCCTAAACCCTAAACCCTAAACCCTAAACCCTAAACCCTAAACCCTAAACCCTAAACCCTAAACCCTAAACCCTAAACCATCCTCGGGGCTTCGGGTTGACTCAGGGTGGGGTAGAAGTACAGGAGCCCAGTAGTTGAGCGGTGCCTACCAGGTTTACACACGTGGGGTGCGGCCCGCTGGACTCGGGTTTGGGGTTTAGGGTTTAGGGTTTAGGGTTTAGGGTTTAGGGCTTGGGGTTTAGGGTTTGGGGCCGGTCGCAGAATCTTTCGAATTCTTCTGGTGGCAACATCCTAGCATCGGCGTGATTCGGAGCCCCAAAGACAGAATCCCAAAATATACAGGCCATGATAAGGGCTGTGCTTTAAGTAATTATTAGGTTAAGGGTTTTAGGGTTTTAGGGTTATAGGGTTTTAGGGTTTTAGGGTTTTAGGGTTTTTAGGGTTTAGGGTTCAGGGGCAGCGCCAAACCCTCAGCCCTCAGTGTAGGGCTTTGGTTCACCGCGTAGTCCCTTAATAAAGGCCCCCATTACCTTCTTCAAAGTGTTCTGAAATATGGACCCTTGGGTTTATAGGATATGTAAGGGGTATATACAAACCCTAAACCCCAAACCCTAAACGCCAAACCCTAAACCCTAAACCCTAAACCCCACACCCTAAACCCTAAACCCTAAACCCTAAACCCTAAACCCTAAACCCCAAACCCCTAAACCCTCAGAAGATCATCTTCGGAGGAGATCCAGGAAGCCGATGAATCCCTGCTGGAGGCCAGGAGAGCCCTTTTAAAGCCTCTCAGGGTTTGAGGTCTGGGGTTTAGGGTTTAGGGTTTAGGGTTTAGGGTTTAGGGTTTAGGGGGTTTTGTTCAGGGCAGTTCCTGAATATGGTCCCTTACCTCCTGGAAAGGGTTCTGAAGCATGGGCCCATGCATTGTATATGGTAAAAAGGGGTTTGTAAGGGGTTCCCCTTTGCGGGCCCATAGAAAGGGACCATGTGACCAGAGCTTAGGGTTTAGGGCTTGGAGTTCAGGGTTTAGGATTTCGGGTTTTCGGCCTAGCCAGGTGGGGAGGTTCGGTTGGGGGGTGGAGAGTTGAAGGCTCTCTTTCTTCTCTGGCTCATAATTCCATCCCTACTTTAAGCCCTAAACCGCCTCCTAGACCCTGACGCTTCAACCCCAACCCCTTGAGCCACATCCCCGAAGTTCGCGATGTGCCCAGAGTGTGTGTCAACGGCTGATACCAACCCTGAACACTAACACCATAAAAGCCCCCCTAAGGCCACAACTGCACCCCAAAACCCCTAAACCACGGAAGACGCCTAAAGCCCTCAAGGGGGCTGAGGGGACGCGGTCTGTCTGCACCAGGGCTTTGTGTTGAACAGCAGCCACGGGCGGGGAAGCTCCAGAGCGTGTGATTGTTGTTTATTTGAGTTTCTTCCGGTTCAGGGTTTTTTTGCGGCTTGGGGCTCAGGGTCTACCTAAAGGCTCCTATGGAGTACTTTTTTGGGGTAGTATACTAGAACCCCCTATAAACACCCCCCAAAAGGTATTGCGTAGGAGCCTTTTAGGTAGGGTCCAGGGCCAGTCTAGGGTTCAGGATTAAAAGCCCTGGGGTGTAGGGCCCAGGGTTTCGGGCTTCGGGGTCCTGGTTTGGGTTAAGGGCAACAACCGGCAGATCTTGTAGTGCGGCCCTTTCAAAGTGGGTTTGGTGTTTCCGCTTGAGGGTTTGGGGTTTTGCTGTGAACTTAGTGCAGGCCCGGCGGATCTATGGCCGCAAGCCCTAAACCCTTATCTTACGCGCGCTCGGGGGGTCGCCTGGAATGTCCTGTGGGGTCGTCCCCATAATAGGGGGACGAAAAGTATTGTTTGGTGGGCGCGCCTCAAAACCCCAAACCCCAAACCCCCAACCCCCAACCCTGGACCCTGAACCCTAAACCCTAAACCCTGAACCCCAAAGCCCGAAGCCAAAGGCATGAAGCCCCGCGGTTAACCGCATGAGGGTTGGGCACTGAAGCTTTACAGCCCTAGCCTTAAGCCCTAAGCCCTAAGCCCTAAGCCCTAAGCCCTAAGCCCTAAGCCCTAAGCCCTAAGCCCTAAGCCCTAAGCCCTAAGCCCTAAGCCCTAAGCCCCAAGCCCTGAGCCCTGAGCCCTAAGCCCTAAGCCCTAAGCCCAAAGCCCTAAGCCCTAAGCCCTAAACCCTAAACCCCTAAACCCTAAACCCTAAACCCTAAACCCTAAACCCTAAACCCTAAACCCCAAACCCTAAACCCTACGCGCAAAACTCGAAAAGACCTCCGAGGTCCGGGAGTGACAACACGAAGCGCAGGCTGTTGCCTCGAGGACTGGCTTCCCCAACGTGCCCGAAACGGCTAGGGTTTAGGGTTTAGGGGTTTAGGGCTTAGGGTTTGGGGTTCAGGGTCCAGGGTTTAGGGTTTAGGGTTTAGTTTGGGGTTTGGGGTTTGGAGTTTGGGGGCGCTATAACTTAAACTGTGAAAAAATTGGTGGGGCTTCTGATGGCGAAAGAAGGTAGCTTCTGAAGCAAGCAGCCGGTTCCGGGCTCTCTGAAGGTTGCCAGGCTTCCAGGTGAGGGTTTAGTGTTTAGGGTTTAGGGTTAAGGGTTTAGGGTTTAGGGCTTGAGGTTTGGGGTTTAGGGTTTAGGGTTATAGGCTTTTGTTGAAGCTCCTAATCCTGCAAAAGGCTAGTAAGCCACTGGCGCCCTTCATCCTTTTTAGGGCCTAAACTATAAGCTCTCGACCTGAAACCCTGAACCCCAAGCCGCACACTATAAAGTGGACCAGCGGAAGGCGGAAACCTTTGTTACAACATGGGGTTTTGGGTGGAGGTTTTTTGCTTCACTGGTGGCACAGTTTCTGGGTTGGGCCACGAGACAGGCTTTTAAGTGGGGGTTGTTCTATGTAAAAGGATCCTTTGTAGAAGCTTCAGTAGAGACCCTAATGTGGAATAACACACCCTTTTGGGCCTTTATGTTGTGCTTAGAGCTTCGGAGTTTTTTCGGGGTTCTGACAAAAAGACGACCACAATTGATTGAGTTGGACCATGTTGGCAATGCGGCTCCTGAAAGGAAGACCCTCCTCCTAAAACCCTAAACCCTCAGCCCATAAATCCTTCAACTCCAAATCCCCAAACCCTAAGCCCCTTAACCCTAAAGTCCTAACACCCCAAACCCTTAAACCCTGAAGCCCCTAAACCCTAAACCCTAAAGCCCCCAAAGCCCAAAAACCCCCTAAGCCCTAAGCCCTTCAACCCGCAAACCAGAACACACAACCCCCACCCTGAGCTGGGCCAGGAGAGGGCTGGGTCCGCTCCTGAGTGTTGGACAGGATCGGTTTATGGTTCTAAGGGTTTAGGGTTTTGGGCTCAGGGTTTAGGGTTTAGGGTTTAGGGTAAGCTGCCTTTCTCGGCTACACAGACAGCACCGTCATGTAGAGGACTGCCTGCTTGAAGGTTCACGGGTCTTTTCGGCTTCAGGGCTAAGGGTTTGATTTGAGGCTTCAGGCTTCGGGTTTTTCAGGGGTATCATAGGGAGGTCGTCAGCGTTTAGGGTTTAGGGTTAGGGGGTTTGGGGTTTAGGGTTAGCGGTTTGGGGTTCGGATGGGTTTGGGGTTCAGCCCCCCCCCCCCCCCCCCCCCCCCCCCCCCGACCCCGCTATATAAATTTTTCAGGAATGAGATAGGACACCTGATGGTTCCCCTCTTCGCCGTCAAGAACACCGAAACTCCCCTAAATCTGCGAAGGCCCGGAAACAAAAAAAATGGCTGCCCTAAACCCCTAAACGCCCCTAAGGCACCCTAAACACCCTGAACCCTAAACCCTGAATCCTAAACCCTTTCACCCTAAACCTTCAAACCCTCAACCCTAAAAACCCTGAACCCTGAAACCTAAAACCAAGAGCCAATCGGGTTGTGTGTTGGGCTACGAACTGAGGGGCTGTCGTGGTTGAGGTTTAGGGTTTGGCGGTTCGGGGTACCCCAACTGTCCACTCACAAGTTGGACCCACTTAGAGGTTCATGGTACTTAGTAACCCAACTATAACTGTACTTAGTAACCCAATTATGATCCTCTTAGGGTACTTAATGGGGTTATAAGTGGCTTATCACTACACTTATAATCGAGTCATAACTACCTGAACCTCCAAGCAGGAAGTCTTAGTAGTTTAGTGGTTTGGGAAGCGGGGATTGGGCTCGCTCTTGAAACGAGTGCTAGGTGCTTAATCCCGTTGCTTCTCGCCCTTTGAACTTACAAAAAAGCAAACCCTAACAATGCTCAAACATCCTAAGCCCTAAGCCCTAAGCCCTGAGCACCAAGCCCTAAACCCTGAAGCCCAAACCCCAGACCCTAAACCCCTAAACCATAAACCCGAAACCCTAAACCCGAAACCCTAAACCCTAAACCCTAAACCCCCAAAAGCCCCAAAAGCCCTTGGCAGCCAGGTCCGACACGACGACGTTACGTTGGTCAACCCGCAGAGCCAGGTGCGCTCTGCCATTGTTTGCTTTTAGGGTTTAGGGTTTAGGGTTTAGGGTTTAGGGTTTAGGGTTTAGGGATCAGGGATTTAGGGTCAAGGGTTTGGGGTTTGGGCATTTCTTCATATTTTGTTATTGCTTTGCTTTTGGAAGGGCGCGGGGAGGCAAAGCGTTGTCTAGAGGGGTGTGTCTTTCAGAACTTACTTGCTACTAGTTATAGTCTTTGCTAGTTGAGTTCTGAGTTAGGTATTTGTAAAGCTTGTAGAGCATCGGTTCTTATCAAGCTGTTAAAAGCAACTTCCAGGTTTGGATTCTCTGGCGGCATATTGTTGTTGCTTCTCCGATGCGTATAAGGAACCACTAACCCTAAACCCTAAACCCTAAACCCTAAACCCTAAACCCTAAACCCTAAACCCTAAACCCTAAACCCTAAACCCTAAACCCTAAACACCACAACGCCCCTGAACTCCCAAAGGCCCCAATTCCTCAACCCAACTTCAAGGCCTTGAGCCCCTTGAAGGCCCCAAACCCCAAACCCCAAACCCAAAATCCCAAGCCCCAAGCCCCAAAACCCCAAACCCCCGCGCTAAACCCTAAATCCCCAAACCCTAAGCCCCAAACCCCAAAATCCCAAATCCCAAAATCCTAAACCCTAAGACTCAACCCTTGAGCAGAGGTCTACTTCGTGCAGGAAGGCAGCGCGGTGCGGCCCCCGCGAAGGGTTTAGGGTTTAGGGTTCAGGGTTCAGGGTTCAGGGTTCACCTATACGAACACCTTTCAACCCATTTAAAGCAGCGAGCAAGGCAGGGTTTAGGGTTTAGGGTTTAGGGTTTAGGGTTGAGGGGTTTAGGGGTTAGGGTTTCGGTTTAGGGTTTAGAGTTTGGGGCTTAAGGCCTAAGGCCTGAGGGTTTAGGGTTTGGGGCCTTAAGGGTTCCGTTGGGGCTGAGGGAAGTGCAAATCCGAAACCTAAATCCCAAACCTGAATCCGAAGCCCCTGAGGCCTGACCCAGAACGCTTGTCTCTTTATGTCCCAAACAGTTTAGTGTTTTGTTTCATCGCCTACAGGGTTTGGGGCGCTTGCTGTGTTGAGGTTCCCAAAACTTTCAAGCCTCAACCCTTCCACCCGAAGCCCGAAACCACCCGAATCTTAAACCCAACCCCAAACCCTAAACCCCAACCCCAAAGCCCAAACCGTCAACCCTGAACCCCAAACCCCAAACCCTAAAACTCCTAACCCCAAACCCTAAACCTCAAACCCTAAACCCCAAACCCCAAACCCGAAACCCGAACCCCAAACTGTAAACCATAAACCCCAAAACCCAAACATCCCCAAGGCTCGGGTTTAGGGCTACTCTACAGCCTTAACACCCCCCTTTAAGTTTTAGGGTTTAGGACTTAGGGTTTAGGGTGTGGGTTTAAGTAAACCCCCCAAATTCCCTGAAGCCCCAAGCCGCTCGAGGCCGGTACTTTCATGCGGATGGACCCTTCCACGAAGAAGATGGTGGAAGCTGGCGAGCCCCATGTGCCCGGCAAAGAATCTTTGGGGAGCTTTTTTCGGGATTAGGATGGATTTGGGGCTTAGGTTTTTTTTTGGTTTTGGGGTTTTAGGGTTTTGGGGTTTGGGGTTTTAGGGTTTTAAGGTGTAGGGTTTTTTACGGTTTTGGGTTCACAGGTGTGGGAGTTTAGGATTCAAGGCTTGGGGGCACGTTGACTTCCCTCAGCCCTAAACACCTGACCCCTAAACCCTAACCCCTAAACCCCAACCCCTAAATCCTAACCCCTAAACCCTAAACCCTAAACCCTAAACCCTAGCCCCAAACCCCGGGGGGTGCAGCGAGTCGCACCTTACTTGGAGGTTTGGGTTTTGGGTGTGTCGGGTTTAGGGTTTAGGGTTAGGGTTTAGGGTTTAGGGCCTAGGGGTTAGTTTTGCTCGAAGTTTTCAGGGCTTAAGGGTTTGCAGTAAGGTTTGGGGGTTTGAGGGCTTGAGAGTTTGGAGGTTTCGTGTGGCATCACCAAATCCTACAGCCGAAAAGCCCGAAGCCCTAAACCCTAAAAGAGCAAGCGACGCCACAGGTGTGATCGCAGTGACAAAGGGTGCCTCGAATCAGCGATGGCTTCGCAGATGCCCCTGGACCCATCGCACATTCAGAAAGTGCTGAGTGGAGTGCTCGGCAAACAGGCGCTCTACCGCAAGGGCAAAATCATCAATGCAATGGAAAAAGGGATTGCGAACAGACGCCGCGGATATGGAGCATCTGCATCGGGTAGATGCCTCCGCTCTCATGCTCTCCCCGACAAAAGCTTACCTTTGGACCGGTTAAAGGCAGGGCAGAGTGCGTTGACTCGGCCAGTCTCTTTGTAGTAGGTTGACTCTGTTAGCGGCCTTTCCAGCCATAGCCTCCGTAGCCTTTAGCCTGAGATTCTATGTAGTTGGCTGTAGTTCATCTGGCCCTAAACTTTAGCCCTAAGCCCAAGTCCCTAATCCCCAAGTCCCCTAAATCCTAAGCCCTAAACCCCTGAGCTCCTTAAACCCGAAAATATCCCTAATCCCCGAAAACCGTAGAGCCCAAAACCCGCCCAGATCCCAAAAAAACTTCAAGGCCCTAAACCCTAAACCCTAAACCCCAACCCCTAAACCCTAAACCCCAAACCCGAAACCCTAAACCTTGAAACCCACAACCCTAAACCCTAAACCCTTTAAGCCCGAAGCCCTTAGAACCCGCGCCCAGGTGCCAAAGGACTTCAAGGCCGTCATTCGGGGCGCCACTGCCTCCTGCATCCGCATGGGGGCCCAGCTGGCTTTGAGGGTTTAGGGTTTAGGGTTTGAGGGTTTAAGGGGGTTAGGGGTTTAGGGTTTAAGGGTTTAGGGTTTCAGGGCTCAGGGGGGTTTAGGGGGTTTCGGGTTTAGGGGTTTAGGGTTTCGGGCTTAGGGTTTGAGGGTTTCAGGGTTCAGGGGTTGAAAGTTTGAGGGTTAGGGGTGAGGGTTTGAGGGTTTCAGGGTTTCGGGGTTGAGGGTTTCAGGGTTGAGGGGTTGGGGCTATAGGGCTTGGGGTTTGAGAGTTTAGGAGGTTCGGGTTTGAGGTTAGGGTTTGAGGGTTTCAGGGTTTTGGGGTTGAGTAGGGGTTTAGGGTTTGAGGGTTGAGGGTTTGGGGGTTTAGGGTTTGAGGGTTCCAGGGTTTAGGGGTTGAGGGTTTGAGGGTTTAGGGTTTGAGGGTTTAGGAGTTTAGGGTTTGAGGCTTTCAGGGCTTTAGGGGTTGGTTGAGAGTTGAGGGTTTGAGGGTTTAGGGTTTTGAGATTGAGGAACTAGGGGCTTTGACCTCGAAGCAGCCTGTATGTTGTTTGCCCCCCCGCCAACCGCCAACCCTTAAATTATCCAGCAGCCCTTGACATCGTTCGTCCAGGGATGGAACGTTCGAGGAAATTGCCCTCTTTCTGGGTAGGGGGTAGTGTTAAGGTTTTCAGGGTTCTGTGGGTTTAGGGTTCAAGGTTTCCCTCGACTTTAACCCTACAACAACCTTAGACCCCCAAAATGTGGGCACCCCTCAAGCGGTCTCAGGTCGGGGCGCCAAAACGGAGCGCGCCGTTCTGTTGAACAACATCAACAAGATTGCTCGCCAGGGCCCTGGGTTGGGGTTTGGGGTAGGGTCCCGGGGTTTCGGTGTTTAGGGTTGATTGTTTAGGGTTTTGGGGTTGCGGGGTGTAGGGTTTAGGAATCATCAACAAGATTGCTCGCTAGGGCCTTTTGAGGGGGGGGGGGGGTTTAGGGTTTTCATTAGGGGTTTAGGCTGTAGAGCTTTGGGACGTTCGGGGTTTGGGGTTTTTTAGGCCTTCAGGGGGCGGTTTCAGGAGTTCGGGTTCTAGGTATTGGGCTTTTAGGGTTTAAGGTGTTGCACCCTGTAGTGGGGAGTTTGGGAATACGGTTCAGGGCACAGCGTTCTGCGTCACAACGAAAGCCCCACACCCCCACATCCCAACCAAAACCCTAAAACCTAAACCCTGAAGCCACGGCCAAGCGATTGCGAGTCGTGTTTGTGTGCAGCTCCACTGCACCTTCAGTTCTGCAGGGTGGCGGCGTGGCTTTCTAGTCTTAGTTGAGGCAAAACCCTCAACCCTAAACCTCAAACCTTACTGTAGACCCTAAACCCTGCTCCCTAAACTTCAAACCCTAAGCTCTAAACCCTAAACCTAAGACCATCTACGACTTGCAGAGCATGGTGGGGGGCTTTATGAGCTGGGTTGTGGAAGCCCTATGCTCTAACCCGAAACCCCGAAAAAGGCCATGAGGCCTAGTCCTAAATCCCAAAACCGCCGAGACCCTAACCATAAACCCTAAACCCTGAACCCTAAACCGTAGATCCTAAAGCCTAAGCCCAAACCCAAAACCCTTAAAACCCCTAGACCCTAGAAACCCCTAGCCCTAAGCCCCGAAGCTAGAGGTCTGGCGCTGAAGTTTCCCCTCAGCTTCGTCGACTCTCCCGCCTGTGCGAGGGACTTGGTGCTGTCTCAGGACTTGAAACAGGCTTGAACCTCTAGCAGTTTAGGGTTTGGGTTTTTAGGGTGTTCATCATGTTAAGGTTTAGGGGTTGGAACCCCTAGCGGTTTAGGGTTTGGGCTTTAGGGGTTCAGCATTTAAAAGTTTTAAGGTTTAGGGGTTTGTGATTGAAGGGTTTAGGATTTGGGAATGTAGGAGCTTAGCGGTTTAGGATGTGGATTTCATTCGGGGCTTGGGTTCAGGGTTCTTGGGTGTAGGTTTTTTGTTTGTTTGTGGGGTTTTGGGTTTAGGCCTTTCATAATAGGGGTTTCCGTTCAGGGCGGAAGGTTTACAGAAGTTCGGGGTTTGGGGTTCAGGGTTGAGGGTTTATGTTCTCCAGCTTCTATGGGGCGAGGACAGGTGACGAGAGCTCACATGTGGAACCACCACCAAGTTCTGGATGGCAACGTGCCGTGCCACCTGAAGGGGGGGATCCTGCACCACCTCTAGGCCTCTAAACCCCAATTCCTGAGCCCTAAACCCTAGGCCCTGAGCCCTCAACCCTAAACCAGGATTGTAGACTTTGCAACCAGAGCGCAAAACCCCACGCCCTCAATCCATTCTGGCCCTGCACCCTCGCCAGACCTTTAGGAATGCCCTGGACTTCCTGGAGACCCCAATACACCCAAAACCTTAAACCCATTAAAGACTTTTTTTGAAGACATAGTGCGTAACATGATTCAAGTATAAACCCTAGACCCCAAAACCCAAAACCACATACTTCTGGATTCAGACTCGTACTTCCTTGTTATTCCTGACCCTAAACCCTCAGCCCTAAGCCCTAAGCCCTAAGCCCTAAACCCTAAGCCCTAAACCCTAAACCCTAAACCCCTGAAACCCTAAACCCTAAACCTGCTTCTTCGGGGCTTAGGGTTTCTCACAGGCATACGCCCTCTTCCAGGGCCTCCGCACCGCGGAGTCTGCGCAGCCGGGGGCTTGAGAGGGTTTAGGGTTTAGGGCTAGGGTTTAGGGTTTAGGGTTTAGGGTTTAGGGTTTAGGGTTTAGGTTTTAGGGGGTTTAGGGTTTAGGGGTTAGGCTTTAGGGTTCCGAGTTTAGGGTTCAGAGCTTAGGGTTCAGAGCTTAGGGTTCAGGGCTTAGGTTTTAGGGTTCAGGGGGTACAGGAGATGCCTTGCTGTTTTTGCTTTCAACATGAGGGGCTGTGGCTCCCAGGTGGTGCGCGGAGAACTTTCACAAGAAGCTCCTGCCTTTCTTGGCTGAGAGGACGAGACATTGCGCCCACGAGGGTTTCGGGTCTAGCCTTCAGGGGCCACAGCGCGACCTTGGCCCCTCTAGAACCTGAACTCTCAAGCCCTAACCCCTAAACCCTCAACCCTAGCTTTCTCGACTGTGAACCCCTATAAGCCCTGAGGTTTTCGGGGCTTCCCCTTTTCCAAGGTTGCGGTTTCTTCGGTCCGGTTCTTCGCTTTGCAGGCTGTAGCTAGGCTCAGTGCTCATGGTGGAGTGTAGGAGGGGCCACGCAGACTTGTTTTAGGCTTTAGGGTCTAGGGTCCAAATCCGTGTGGTCACGCAAGGGCCGTTAGCAACAGGTTCGAGATGTGGTGTTGTCAGTTTTAACCCAAGATTTTGGAGGATAGCTGGTCTGGGAGGTTCGCCTTCTGTCGAAACTGTGCCCTTTCCTAGACCCAAAACCCAAAACCCAAACCCTAAACCCTAAACCATAAACCCCAAACCCTAAACCCTAAACCCTAAACCCTAAACCCTAAACCCCCAGAACTGGCGCTCAAGCAGGATTCACAGCTACGAAACCGCGGAGCTTCAGAAGTTGCTGGAGCGAACGTTGGAGGTTGGGCTCAGGGTTTAGGGTTTAGGGTTAGGGTTTGGAATTCTGTAAAGGCTCCCTCAAGTCCGACAGGGAATCCCGCAAAGGAGCATGCCTGCAGTGCAGTAGCCCTGGAGTGCCCATGCACACCAAGATATCCCTAAATCCTAAACCCTAAACCCTAAACTCTAAACCCAAGGAGATGGCGCAGAGTACCCTACCCCTGGACCCCAATCCCGGATGATCTCATTAAGTTGCTCATTCGTCCTCAGGGTTTTAGGGTTTACGGTGAGGATGTTCGAAGGGGTTGAGAACAGCATTCGCCAGAGGTTTTGCTGCAAAGTTGTGACGGTGAGGATGACAGGTGCGCCTGCCGTGAAACTGAACATTCTGAATCGCTAAAGCCTCGATGCTGTTACGAAAATGCCGAAGGCCCTAAACCCTTAACCCTAAACAACTCAAAACCCTAAACCCTAAACCCGATTAGGGTTCTCAGGACAGAAAGCAGCAGCTCTCTCACCACCCAACACCGGGCTACAGGAATTAGGCCCCCCAAACCCGAAACCCCAGCCGAACCCTAAACCTGTGAAACCCCTAAGCCCTGTATGCCGCCACCCCGTTTTCCCCCCCAAAACCCCCTAGACCCTAAACCTCAACCCTCAACCCGCCAAACCCCCTAAACCCCCAAACCACTTATACCCCCCAAACACCCCCAAACCCCCCCCCAAACCCCCTAAACCCCCCAAACCCCCTAAACCCCCTAAACCCCCCAAACCCCTTAAACCCTAAACCCTAATCCCTAAATCCTAAACCCAAAGCCCTAAACCCTAAACCCCTAAGGGTCCGCAGCCGGGCTTCTTGACCACGCCCGAGGGTTTGTTGAGTCTTGGAAAACCTGGATGCCGAGGTATACCCCTAACCCCCACAAACCCCCTAAACCCTAAGCCCTAAGCCCTCCCTAGACCCTAAACCCTAAACCCTGAACCCTGAACCCTAAACCCAGACCCTGGGGTTTGTTGAGTCTTGGAAGGCCCTGGATGCCGAGATTCTGAAGAGTGGGGAGCCCCAGTTCGGTTGAGGGTTTAGGGATGTTCCCTAAACCCTAATCCCTAAACCCTACACCCCCAACCCTAAACCTTAAACCCTAAACCCTAAACTACGTAACAGTTCTTAAGAGGGGTTACTGCACCCCCGATTAGAGTCCCTATTCAGGACTGTTCGTATAAAGGGGGAACATCTCAAGTTCAGGGGGTTCAGGGGTGCTTAGGACTCGGGGGTTTAGGGTTTGGGGTTTAGGGTTTAGGGTTAAGGGGTTCAGGGTTAGGGTTTAGGGCTTAGGTTTGAGGGTGGGGTTCAGGGTTGAGGGGTGCTAGGACTCAGAGGTTTAGGTTTAGGGTTTGGGGTTTAGGGTTTGGGGTTTAGGGTTTGAGCGTTTAGGGTTTGTTTATGGTTCAGGTTAGGGGTTTAGGGTTTTGAGGTTTAGGGTTCAGGGTTTAGGGGTTAAGGTGTTCAGGGCTAGGACTCAGGGATTTTAGGAAGAACTACCCAAAACTCTAAACCCAAAACCCTTAACCCTAAACCCTAAACCCTAAACCCTAAACCCTAAACCCTATGACTCCCGCAACTTGAAGCTCTCAGCTCGGCATTCCGTAGACCCACGCGATTTGCACACCAAGCCGAGGACTGGATCAACTGTGGACCCCCTTAAACCCCTAAACCCTAAACCCTAAACCCTAAACCCTAAACCCTAAACCCTAAACCCTAAACCCTAAACCCTAAACCCTAAACCCTAAACCCTAGCCCTAAACCCTAAACCCGAGGTTAGAGAAGCACCCAAAGCCTAAGCCTGAACCGAGAGCATGGTTTCTTCAGGGCTGAGGGTTTGAGCTTCGGGCGTCTAGGAGATCTATTCTGTTAAGCTTGGGGCTTCGGATTATGGGCTGGGGGCTATGGGTTTGGGGTTTAGGGGTTCGGACGTGCAAGTCCTCATTCTCGTCAGGGCCGGAATTGCTTTGCCGGGAATATCGGAGGCGCTGAAGCGCTCGCGACTGGGGCCGGGTCAGTGGATACGCTGTCCATCTCGGCCTCGCAGAGTGCGAAAACTGGAGTCGCAGCCTTTGCGAAGCCTTTCGTCGCTCGCCATGTCCGCTTCAGCAAGACGGGCCTGTGAGTGAGGTTTGAATCCGTGTCGTCGAAGGACTTGTTGCAGAGCGTCATCAGTCTTTGGCGGCGTTCATCGATAGACTGTGCGGCGAGAAACTCAAAAAGGCCCGGAACTCTTTTGAAGCCTGAGTCATCATGGGTCAATCCTCTGCCATAGGGCTTGATGTGTTTGGGAATGCCAAACGTTCTCTTCTGTTGCTCCCTAACCCCGTTGAAAACTAAGCCCGAAACCTGAGCCCACAACCTAAAGCCCCAAGAACTGCTAGAGCTGCTAGAGAATCCCTCCCCACTCCAAGGGGTTCAGTTTAGGGTTCGGGGTCCAGATTTGCGGTTTTAGGGTTTAAGGTTTAGGGGCTTGTAACCTTCATTAGGGTACAGATCACTCTTATTTATACTTCTCGTGAGACGCCAATGGCTCCTGTGCCCCTCCAAGACCTAAACCCGAAGCCCCAGAACCGTGAAGCCCTAACAATTCCCAAGAACCCCCAAGGAATCCTCTTAGGAACCCTCTCAGCGCCCTAAACTCTAAACCCTAAACCCTAAACCCTAAACCCCAAACTCTAAACCCTAAACCCTAAACATCCCTAAGCGGGAGTCCAGGTGCTCATGCCTTCTGTGGCTGCTCAGCTCTTCTTGCGCCTTGTCGGTCTGCGGTGGCTTCGTGAGGGTTTAGGGTTTAAGGTTGAGGGTTTCGGGTTTAGGGTTTGGGGTGTAGGGCTTAGGGTTGAGGGTTCAGGGTCAGGGTTGGTGGGGAAACTTTTGGGGTTTGAGCTTTGCGCTTTGCCTTCAAAGTCTAGCTTGGCTTCGTCTACCCCTAAACCCTAAACCCTAAACCCTAAACCCTAAACCCTAAACCCTAAACCCTAAACCCTAAACCCTAAACCCTAAACCCTAAACCCTAAACTCTAAACAGGCCTTATGAATTGGTTGACTTTTTGGGCAGCGTCTGCTTGCGGGTTCTTGCATGAGATCTGTATCCTGAAATGGCGGAAGTCGCGTATTCAAGCGCTCAGGGTTCCAGGGCTAGGGTCGTTGAGGGTATGTTGGGGTCAAGCTTAGGACGAACTAGGGGCTTGGGGTGAGGGGGCGATCACGCGGCAAGCCCTCAAACCCCAAATGCACTGAAGCCACTAAACCCTAAAAACCCCGAAGCCTCCAAAGCCCTAGAGCCCTAAAACCCTGAACCCCAGTCGCTGAAGCCCTAAACCCTCAAGCCCCGAAGCCCTCAAACCCCCACCCTCACCCCCTAAGCCCCTAAACCCCTAAATCCTAAACCCTAAACCCCTATAACTTAAACCCTAAACCCTAAACCCCAAACCCCAAACCCCAAACCCTCCTTTTCCCCCTTACGCCGAGGTGCTCGTCCTGGGCGAGCGCATCGTCGCCGCAGGGGCCGGGGACGAAGTCGGCTGTTGGGCTGGAGGGTTTAGGGTTTCGGTTTCAGGGTTTAGGGTTTAGGGTTTTAGGGGCTTAGGGTTTAGGGAACCTTTAGGGTGGGGGTGATAGGTTTTGTTTGGTTTAATCATTTCAGGTTTAGGGCTTTGGGCTTTGGGGGTATTCGTTGGGTATTCGTTGTTGTTTTTTTCCCGAAAGCATCGCGAAGGGTTCTTCCGTGCGGAGCCCTCTGACCCAACAACATAGACTGAAGTGCACAGAGGTGAAGTGCATAGAGTGAAGTGCACAGAGTCAAGTGCACAGAGTGAAGTGCATAGTGAAGTGCATAGAGCGAAGTGCATAGAGTGAAGTGCATAGAGTCAAGTGCATAGAGTGAAGCGCATAGAGTGAAGCGCATAGAGTCAAGTGCATAGAGTCAAGTGCATAGAGTGAAGTGCATAGTGTGAAGTGCATAGTGTCAAGTGCATAGAGTGAATTGCATAGAGTGAATTGCATAGAGTGAATTGTGCATAGAGTGAATTGCATAGAGTGAATTGCATAGAGTTTAGTACAAGTTAATAGAAATTACGAGATCTACGTAGAATTTAGAAGGCCTTCGTGCCCAGTCCTAGATTTCTTAATTAAAATTACTCTTTCTAAGGCAGTGGGCTGGGTTGACATCGCCAATCGGGATTGCAACCCTCTGCGGGTTTCGGCGTGGTCGCGGTGCTAAAACCGTCGTTTTTTTTTCGTTTCTTTCTGTGCACGGACAACCCTCTGCGGGTTTCACCGTGGTCGCGGTGCTAAAACCGTCGTTTTTTTACGTTTCTTTCTGTCCTCTGCGGGTGATCGCCGGGTCGCGGCGCTAAAACCGTCGTTTTTTTACGTTTCTTTCTGTCCGCGGACAACCCTCTGCGGGTGATCGCCAGGTCGCGGCGCGAAAACCGTCGTGTTTGGTACTTTTTTTCGCGCGCGCAGACACCCTCTGCGGGTTTCGGCGTTGGCGCGGTGCCAAAACCGTGGTGTTTTTGCGTTTGTTGACATACAAACGTAACCCCTCTGCGGGTTTCGGCGTTGGCGCAGTCCCAGAACCGTCGTGTTTGTGCGTTTCTTGACATACAAACGTAACCCCTCTGCGGGCTTTCGCGTGGTCGCGGTGCCAAAACCGTCATGTTTTTGCGTTTTTTTTCGACTTTTGTAGTACAGACGTAGTATGCCGGGGACTTCCGTGGTTGATTTTTTGCGACTTTAGTAGTGCAGACGTAGTACGCAGGGGACTGCTGTGGCTAGTTTTTTTTGACTCTTGTAGTACAGACGTAGTACGCCGGGGACTGCCGTGGCTGGAAAGTCGACTTTGCTAGTACAAATCTAGTACGCTGGGGACGCCCGGAGCTGGCGTGGCTGGAAAGTCGACTTTTGTAGTACAGACGTAGTACGCCGCGGACACGCGGAGCTTCCGTGGCTGGAAAGTCGATTTTTGTAGTACAGACGTAGTACGCCGCAGACACGCGGAGCTTCCGTGGCTGGAAAGTCGACTTTTGTAGTAGGGACGTAGTACGCCGCGGACACGCGGAGAATAGCATGGTAACGGACATCTGGGCGCTTGAAAAACACCGCAAATAGCATGGTAACGGACATCTGGGCGCTTGAAAACACCGCAAATAGCATGGTAACGGGTTTCCGCGCGCGTGAAGACACGGGGATGTTTTTGTCTTTTCTCGTCGAAAACTTCGCAAATATCGTGGGGCTCGAATTCCGGGATGTCGAAACCATCGCAAATATCGTGGGACTCGAATTCCGGGGCCTCGAAAACCTCGCAAATATCGTGGGACTCGAATTCCGGGATGTCGAAACCATCGCAAATATCAGGGACTCGAATTCCTCGAAAACCTCGCAAAATTTCGTGGGACTCGAATGCCGGGGCCTCGAAATCCTCGCAAATATCGTGGGACTCGAATTCCGGGATGTCGAAACCATCGCAAATATCGTGGGACTCGACAGCCGTCGAAAACCACGCAAATAGCGTGGGACTCGAATTCCGGGATGTCGAAACCCTCGCAAATATCGTGGGACTCGAGTTCCGGGGCCTCGAAAACCTCGCCAAATTCCGGGGCGTCGAAACCTGGGAAATATCGCGGGGCTCGAATGTGAATGCCATGCAGTGGAAGTGCATAGAAGTGCAGTGCACAGAGTCTAGAACCATATAAGTGCATACAGTTGTCCAAGTGCATTCAGTTCAAGTGCATATCAGCCTCTTGGACAGTTCTGGTCGAATGCACTTGCTCAAGTGCATAGAGTTCAACAGTGTCGAGTTCAAGTCCGTCAACCTCATATGTAGAGAATTCCAATGAAGTGCATAGAGTTGACCACAAGTGCATGGCATTCAACTCAAGACACACTTGAATGCCATGCAGTTCAAGTGCATACACGTCCAGTATACTAGTGCAGTATACAAGTGAGTATGCAACCATGTAAGTGCATACACTTGTCCAAGTGCATACAATTCGAGTGCAAGGAGTCAAGTGCATGGAGTCAGCACACGGCAAACCGATGCTTTCGGGCCATCCCTCTTCTAGTTTTTCGGGTTTCAGGTTTAGGGCCGGACAGGGTTTGGAGTTAGGAGGTGTCGGGATCTTCAGAATTTCGGTTTTAATTTGAGGCTTTGGGGTTTGGAGGCTTACCGCGCTCAGGGGTTCTTGGCAAGGGCCTGCCAAGAGGAGAAGTGATTTTGCCCTAAACCCTAAACCCTAAACGGCCCTCAACCCTACACGCCTGCAAAGACGCCCCAAAACCCCAAGCCTTGAACCCCTCTGAACCCCAACGCCCCAAACCCTGCAATCTAAATCCTAAATCCAGATAAAAGCAGACCCTGAAGTTCTGTGCCTCCAACTCTGCCGGGCATGTCGGAGGTCGGTGATGTTCGTGCCGTGCTGCTGCCAGAGAAGGCCAGTTCATCAGCTTCCAGCGGTTTAGGGTCTTGTAGCGGTGTAGGGGGTTTAGGGTTTAGGGTTTAGGGTTTAGGGTTTAGGGTTTAGGGTTTAGGGTTTAGGGTTTAGGGTTTAAGGTTTAAAGGTTTAAAGCTTAGGGTCTCTTGGCTCCCTTCGTCTCAAAGGTTCAGCGTTTTGGGTAGTGGTAACAGAGGCAAGCTTCACCTTGAAGCCTACGCCCTACACCCTAAACCACACAACCCCAAAACCCTAAACGAGACCCTGAAAGCCTTAGACCCTAAAACCCTGAACTTCTAAGCACTTTAACCCCTACACCCTTACATAAACCCTTATATGAACTCTTATCCCTTCTCCCTAAACCCTAAAGCCTAAACCCTAAACCCTAAATCCCAAACCCTAAACCCTAAACCCTAAACCCTTAACTTCGAAGCACTGGAACCCCCTTAGCCCTTCAGCCTTGGTGATCCCGCAGCTCTAGACCCTCAAACCCTAGGGTTTAGGGTTTCGGGTTTACGGTTTAGGGTTTAGGATTTAGGGTTTAGGGCTTCGGGTTCAACCCCTAAATCCCCTACACCCTAAGCCGTAAGGGGTCGGATGAATTACGAATCGTATTCCCTTCGGGTCCCTAGAAAAGTATACTACGATGACCCCCAAACCCTGTTCTCATTATTAGGGCCCCTATAGTAAGCCCTCAGCTCTAAACTTGAAACCCTAGACTTTCGCTTCGCAATTCTAGCCTAAACCCCTGAGACCCTGCATCCCAAAAACCTCAAGGCCCTAAGCCCCCCAGACCTTAAGACCCGAGGACCCTAAGACCCTAAGACTCGAAGAACCTGAAACCCTACGACCCCTTTGACCCTAACAATCCTCAGCCACCACGCCGAAATTCCAGGGCCAGCCACAAGAAGTGCTCGTGCCAACCTCGGTGGTTTAGGGTTTAGGGTTTAGGGTTTAGGGTTTAGGGGTTCTGGGGCCCAGGAGCTCCGAGTCGCTGTGGGAGTTAAGTTTTTTCAGTTTTTGTCAGGGTTCTTGGCTTTGTTTCTTTAGTTTGATTTGTTTTGTTTTTTTTGTTTTTTTTCTCCATCGTTTATGTTGTAGGTTTGCTAGGGGTACTTCGTCATGGCTTTAAGGTTTTTTTTGGGCTTTCTGGAGGGGTTTCGGTGTGGGTTGGCCTTTTTTTGCTGTTTAGTTTTTTGGGACGGTTGGGTACTTTAAGGCTAAGAGTTGGGAGATCTAGCGAGTTGGGGCGGCTTGAGGGTTTAGGAATTTCCACAGTAAGGGGTTCCGGTGCTACCCAAGAGTTTAGGGTTTAGGGTGTAGGGTTTGGGGTAAGGGCCCGACATAAGGCACGGAAAAGGGTGGCTAGGGTCGTAGTAGAGGATTCCACAATAAAGGGTCGTAGTAGAGGATTCCGCAACAAAGCCCAGTACTCGATATTGGGAATGGCGAAGCATACTCTGAGAACAGATTTGCCATTCGGCACTACGAAGTGATCCTCAAACGCACTTGGCCTACCTTCGGATTAGGGTTCAGGGTTCAGGGTTCAGGGTTCAGGGTTCAGGGTTCAGGGTTTAGGGTTTAGGGTTTAGGGTTTAGGGTTTAGGGTTTAGGGTTTAGGGCTTAGCGGCTCCCCTGGTGTTGGAGCGGCCGCGGCGCAGATCCAAGAACTGCTAGGCCCACACGCTCCTCTGCCTTGGGATGTTCCTCACTTATACTAACAGACCTTAATAGGGATTATCATAGGGGGATATTGCAATCCCTATTAAGCTCACTTATACTAACAGACCTTAATAGGGATTATCATAGGGGGATATCGGATATTGTAATCCCTATGAATACTAAGGACTGTTAGTATAGCGGGGGAACATTCCAACCTTTGCCTTCCGTTTGCTGTGGGATGTCCGCAGCTGCCCGCATGGACCCCAGCTGAAGACGCCAGCGGCAACATGGAAAGCCTGCGCAGAGGAATTATCTCCGGCCTTGCAGCAGCAATTCCATGTGCTTCTTACCAAAGCCCCAAAGCGCGCCCACAGCACCGGCCTCGTTGCGACCGATCGCACTTATGTCACCGGACGCAAAAGTCCTCGTGGGCATCCTACGTGACAAAAGCGAGTGGAATCCTTCACCTTCACCCCAAACCCTAAACCCCAAACCCTAAACCCTAAACTAGGCAGAACGACCCATCACAGAGGGGTTAGGGTTTGACTTTGATTGCCATCAGAGCCACACAGTACCCTGAAGCCTGGAGCTTTGCAGGAGTCGACCCTACACACGAATTAAGCCCGAAGCCCCACATGCTGAACCTCTCTAAACTGAACCCCGAGCCCCCAAACCCCCCAAACCCCCGAAATCCCCCAAAGCCCCAAACCCCCGAAACCCCCCAAAGCCCCAAACCCCCAAACCCCTAAACCCCAAACCCTAAAAACCCAAGCAAGAGCCCTAAAACCACAGAAAAAAACCAAACCCTAAACCCGAAATCCCCCCTCAAAAGAGAAACCAAACCCCAAACCCTAAAAACCAAAAAGCCGATATGAGAGAGCCCTAAACCCCAAATTTTCAACCGAAACCCTAAACCCTAAACCCTAAACCCTAAACCACTAAACCCTAAACCCTAAACCCTAAACCCGAAACCCTAAACCCTAAAGCCCTAAAGGGCTCTAAACGCCGTCCGAGGCCTGCACTGGCTCGCTGGAATCGACCGCCGAACTGGAGCATGGGCACCCAGGGGGCTTTAGGGTTCAGGGTTTAGGGTTTAGGGTTTAGGGTTCAGGGTTTAGGGTCTAGGGTTTAGGGTTTAGGGTTTAGGGTTCAGGGTTCAGGGTTTAGGGTTTACGGTTTAGCGTTCAGGGTTTAGGGTTTGGAGAGAGGTACTGTAGCGGTGTATATGGGGGCTCTGCACTCTAAACCCCTGAACCCGAAACCCTAAACCCTAGACCCTAACCTCTAAACCCTAAACCCCAAATCCTGAACCCTCAACTCTAAACCTTAAACCTCTTTTTCCTTGACCTCTACCCGGGGAGACTGAATCCGCTTGGATCCCCCTCCCTTAAGTTAAGGACATTCCAGGCAGGCCAACAGTTCAGGGTTTAGGGTTAGAGTTCAGGGTTGGCGCTTGGGGCGGCCCTTGCGCATGCGCAGGCGCGTGCGGGAAGCAAACGGCATTGTGCAAGATGGGCCTGGACCTCAACGAAAGCTCAGGGTTCAGGGTTCAGGGTTTATGGAGATAGGGGACGGGGGGAGGGGGAGCAGCTTGTTCTCACGGATCTTGAAGCTTTGGTGTTTAGGGATGTTTCGGGGTTTCAAACCCCTAAACCACCCGAAAGCATGAAAGGCCTAGGGATGAAAGGAGCTTAGGATTTTGACAAGAAAGGACTGCTCATACACACTCGCACACACATGCACAATCACGCGCACGCACACATGTACATGAACATATACATACACATATACATATACAGATACATACACATACACATGTACATACACATGTACATACACATATACATACACATACATACATACATACATACATACATACATACATACATACATACATACATACATACATACATACATATATGCATACATACATACATACATACATACATACATACATACATACATACATACATACATACATACATACATACATACATACATACATACATACATACATATATGTATATATATATACTCATACAGATACAAATGAGAATACATGTACAAATTCATGTCACGCGCACCGCAGATTCGACACGTCTTGCAACCTCAGGTTGGTGTACGGCTGCATGGATGGCCTCGATGAGGCGTTGCGGGTGTGGGTGGTGGGGTGGGAGGGTTGAGTTTGTAGGGTTTAGGGTTTAGGGTTTAGGGTTTAGGGTTCAAACCCTAAACTGAAGCAATCAGCCCTTCTCCGGGGAGGTGTGCAGTTCTGGGGACCAGAGACTCGACGCCCAAAATCAGGGCCACATGAGACATACTAAACCCTAAACCCCAAACGTCTTCAGGTGAGGGTGCCTGCACCCTGGCTTAATGGGAGCCCTTTTTGAACCCCACATCCCAAAGCCCGAAAACTGAGACCACAAGCTCAAGACCCTGCAACCCTAAGCCCCTGAACCCGAAACCCTAAACCTTAAACCCCAAACCCAAACCCTATACCCTAAACCCTAAACCCTAAACCCTAAACCTTTTAAACCCCCGACCCTCTGCAGACCTCTGGCAAGGCGGGGCGGATCCTGGCAGCGCGATCCTGCTTCGAGGCCTCTTAGCACAGTTATCCTCCTTTGCATGGGGGGTTTAGGGTTTAGGGTTCAGGGTTTAGGGGGAGAAGGGGAAGGGGGAAGGCGGGGGTGGAGGGGGGAGGGGGCACAATTCAAGAATTAGGAATAGGGTTTTGGGTTTCGGGTTTAGGGTTTCGGGTTCAAGGAGACCCCCAAACCCAACGCCTGGCAAGAGTGTCTAAGGAGCAAGAGGATTCCAAACCGTGAAAGGGCTTGGAGATGTGATGTTGGCCAAAGTCCTTACTGTGCCTGCCCAACGCACCCCCCTTGTAGTGTTGGGTATTGGGTGGGCGGGGGGGGATTGCAGTTTTAGGGTTTTTCGGGATTAGGGTTTGGAGTTTTAGGGTTTAAGGTTTAGGGTTTGGGGTTTGGAGTTTGCGGTTTTAGGGTTGTTGGGCTTACGGTATTTTTCGGCTTTTAGGGTTTAGGGGTTTCGGGATTTTCCGTCTGAACCATGGAGCTTTGCAGGTATTGCAGATCGAGCCGCCCCTGGACGAGAAGCAGGCCTGAACCTGCCTTGTCAAGGTAGCTGAAGGAGCCTTGCCGACTCTATGATCAGAACACGCACACATATTTCGCCCAACATCCAGCATCCGCCAACCAGAATGCCAGGCCCGCGTCCCAAACCCTCTGGAAAACAAACAGACTCAAGCCTTCGAAGACTCTGTCTATCCTGATTCCAAGCCCTAGCCCTCAACCCCAAACCCAAAACCCCAAACCCCAGAATTCTTGAACCTCTCCTCCCTATCTCCTCCCTCAACCGCACTAAACCCTATAACTTTGAACCCTAAACCCTACCCCTAAAGCCTACCCCACAGCCCTAAACCCTAAACCCCAAACCCTAAATCCGAAACCCCTAAACCCCAGACCCGAAACCTCCCATTCCGGCCTCCAGATCCGTTCTGCTTATCGCAAGCTGGCTCTCCGCCAGCGCCCTGCGGACGTGCCAAGGGGGTTTAGGGTTCATGATATTTCACCCTAAGCCCTAAACCCTAAACCCTAAACCCTAAACCCTAAACCCTAAACCCTAAACCCTGAGCCCTGAGCCCTGAACCCTGAACCCGAAACCCTAACCCTAAACCCTAAACCCGAAACCCTTTCGGGCTTGCGGCTGAGGGTTTCGGCCCCCGGGAATCGGCTTTGTTGATGTGCAGTAGGCATCCACGGAAGCATAGGGTTAGGGTTTAGGGTTTAGGGTTTAGGGTTCAGGGTTTAGGGTTTCAGGGGGCCCCAGGGGATAGAGGCTCCGAAAGCCCCGGCAATCTGAAGGAACGTCTTTGTTTCGGTCGCCCTAACGCGCTTTAGGGCAGATCCAGGTTTGATCTTTGTCAGTCGTGAAGATTGTTTGGGATGTTCCTCTCTTGAGGGTTTAGGGTTTAGGGTTTAGGGTTTAGAGTTGGGATGTTCCCCCGTATACGAACAGTCCTTACTAGGGATTATAGTACACTCCATGAGACGCTACGAAGAACTGTTAGTATAAGGGGGAACATCCCACAAGATAGTTGGGTACGACTCCCTTGCTTTCTGGGTATCCGAAGCCCTAAGCCCGAAACCCTAAACCCTGAAGTGTGTGAGAAACAGACCCGAAGATCCCAGTAGAGAGGTTTTTTGGTGAGGGCCCTGGTCGCAGATCTCGCTGGTCCTAAACCCTAACCCTAAACCCGAAACCCTAAACCCTAAACCCTGAACCCCAAATCCTAAACCCAAAACCTTCAAGCCTAAACCGGCAGCCCTGCCTCATGGTCCTGGCTCCAGCTTTGCTCTTGACATGAGAAAGGGCCTAAGGTCCAGGGTTTAGGCTTTAGGGACCCCAGAGACCGGAGACCGGGAGAACGAACAAAGTCCTTGAACCATAAACCGTTGTAGGAATCATTTACTTCCGAAGAGTTGCCACGCCCAGGTAGTTGCAAGTTGCATGGCTCCTTTCGTGCCCACAACGACCCTAAGCCTTTAACCCTAAACCCCAAACGCTAAACCCTAAACCCAGAAATCCCTGAACGCCCCAACGTCACTGAGGCCTACACATCGCAAGAGTCTTAAGGGACATACGGCGGGACCCCTAGAAGGGACCCAAAACCCTAAACCCTGAACCCTATACCCTAAACCCCAAACCCCTAAGGTTCCTTATAAGGGTCCCTCCTTTACAAGGGGACGTAGGAATGCCATACCGGGCCCATGACGACTTGACCTTGCCGTCCCTCGAGGCGGGTCGGCTTGCAGGAGTTTCCCTAAACCCTAAACCCTAAACCCTAGACCCTAGACCCTAAACCCTAAACCCTAAACCCTAAACCCTAAACCCTAAACCCTAAACCCTAAACCCTAAACCCTAACCCTAAACCCTAAGCAGGGTTTAGGGTTTTGGGTTTAGGGTGGAAGGTTTCGTTGCCTTGCAGAAGAGCCTCCCTTACCCCACACCCTGCGGCATTCAGGCACGAGGGTTTAGGGCTCCAGGTCCGGAACGTTTGCTGCAACCCCTCACAACCCTAAAACCTCGTAAACCCTAATCCCCCAGCCCTAAACCCTAACCCTTAAACCCCAAACCTTAAACCTCAAAACCATACACCTCAACCTAAGCCTTGAACCCTAAAACGCCCTAAAGCCTCAGCCCTAAACCTTCAGCCTCAAACCCTTAGCCCTAAACCCAAGACCTTAAACCCTTACCCTAGAACCCCCTACACCCTAAACCCCTAAACCCTAAATCCCTAACCCCTAAACCCCTAAACCCCTAAACCCCTAAACCCCTAAACCCCTAAACCCCTAAACCCCTAAACCCCTAAACCCCTAAACCCCTAAACCCCTAAACCCCTAAACCCCTAAATCCCTAAACCCGCAAACCCTAAACCCTAAGCCCCTAAACCCTCAGCCTTAATCTCCACGCTCCATGCTGGGTTCACTGATGGCGCGCCCCAGAGGTCGCCGCGGAGGATGAGGATGATTTGAGCTTCGGACCAGTCTATGCGTTTAGGGTTTAGGGTTTAGGGCTAGGGTTTAGGGTTTAGGGTTTAGGGTTTAGGGTTTAGGGTTTAGGGTTTAGGGTTTAGGGTTTAGGGTTTGGGGCTGAGGTTTTTGAGTTTTCGGGTTGAGGATTGTGCCTTGTACCCCTGCGGTTGTGCCCTCGGGTTTGGGTTCAGGTTTTCGGGATGCTTGCGTTTTGCGTCTTCGCGTATACGTAAGGCCTAAACCCTAAGCCTTGATCCCTACGCGCTTCAGCCTAAAGCGTTGTAGTTGTGGCTGTATGGTTTTGGCTTAGGGTTGGAGGGACGCTAAAAGTAAACACTAAACCCGCAAATTTAAGCCTAGTTTTGAAGGGTTCTTCGGGCACCAAGGCCAGTGGTACCCTTTTACTTTGTTTCTGGGTTTCTTTATATAACCAACCCCAAAACGGTGCCCTTGTTGTCACATGGTTACTGGGCTACCAAGAATTCTAGGGTTCTGAAGGGGGTGGGGTTCATAAGGGGTAGGTGCCGAGGAAACTTTAGGGAAGCTTAGGGAGCCTTGGGGAGTAGTATTTAGGTACCTTGGGGTACAAACCGCCCAGAACCCTAAACCCTAAACCCGAAACCCTAAACCTAAAACCTTAGGAATCCGATAACAAGCAGTCCAAGGCCGTTCGCCTCCGTCCTGGCCCCCAATGCGCCGCCTTCCCTGGGCAGCGACGACGAATCCGAGGCAGAGGCGGCCTAAACCCTGACCCTAAACCCTAAACCCTAACCTCTAAACCCTAAACCTTAAACCCTAAATCCCTAATCCTACACTTTGCACCCTGCACCCTGAGGGTTGAGAGGTTAAGGGTTACGTTGTTCCGGCCTTGAGTTCGTTGGCCTCAGCCCTAACTATATAAACCCTGGAGCCTGCAGCTATGCCCTCAGCCCTAAAACCTAAATCCTAAGCCCTAAACCCTAAACCCTAAGCCTCTCAAACTATCGGTGCCCTAGGCTCTAGGGGGTCAACACATGACAGCAACGAGATCCTGAGATGTTACTTCTAAGTGCATCCGGGGCTCCGTGGAGGGTTAGGGTTTAGGGTTTAGGGTTTAGGGTTTAGGGTTTAGGGTTTAGGGTTTAGGGTTTAGGGTTTAGGGTTTAGAGTTTAGGGCGTAGGGTTTAGGGGGGTAGCAGGGGAACCCCAAACCGAGCTCTAAAGCCCAGCTCAGGCCCAGCCGCCGGCGCGCGCGGAGCCCACTTTGGCCCCGCTTGGCTGCGAGGCGGCGAAGTGCGAGGACCTGCCGTGGGGGGGCTTCGAGTTTAGGGTTTAGGGTTGAGGGTTTAGGGTTGAGGGTTGAGGGTTGAGGGTTGAGGGTTGAGGAGGGTTGAGGGCGAATCCTTGAGCTGCTTAAGCCGGAGTTTACGCTTCAGCGCCGCAAACCCTTTCTGGGAGGGTTGTGGGGTTGACGAACCGCAAACACCCCCCTCCCCCCACAACTCTTGATCCGTAGAGCTATCAGATCAGCGGGCTTCTTGGCCCTAAACCGTTTACGGTTTAGGGTTTAGGGTTTAGGGCCCTAAGCCTAAACCCCAAACCCTAAACCTCAAATCCAGAAGCCACAAAGATTGAATCCCAAAGCTCCTTGCCAGCCCGCCCCCGAACCCAATTTTGTTGTCATACTGGTTCTTCGTAAGGAAATGACGAGGAAAAGAAACTAAACAGGATTCCCTTAGTAATGGCGAAAGAGCAGGGATCAGCTTGGGTTGGAAACCGGACCTTCTGCCTTGGATTTGGGGTTTTAGACACACTACCAACCGCGGCGCGAGCGTAAGCCTCTTGGAACAGAGCGTCTACGTGGGCAGCTACCCTGCTAAATGCCTTCAAGGGTGTACATAGGGGATATGAGACACCCTGCTTCCCTAAGAGCCAGTAGGCTGTTTTTTTCTGGCAGAGGAGCCTGTCCAGGTCGACTTGCCGCTTGGGCGTGGGAGTTTGTGGCTTTGGGTGTGGGCTTGAGGGTTTTAGTAAACATCAAGCGCTTACCCCTAAACCCTAAACGGTTTGAAGGCTTTCGTCGGCGTTTTTAAGTCTGTAGGGTTTCGCAGTTTGGGCCGGGTTTTGAGAACTCTTCGAGGTGATGCTCCTGATGAAGCTTGCCGTCGGAAATCAGTAGCTGCCCTTCCTGTCATGGGGTCTTCTCAGGATTGTTTAGGGTTCAGGGTTTAGCCATTGTAAGGTCCATACCGTCGAAAATCAGTCAATCGCGCAGGAGAGATGTTTGGCTAGGAGACAAATCTGACGTTTAGTGGGTTGCGGAGCTATTAGTTCAGGGCTAAGGCTTCAAACAATAACTTGAAAAGTCCCCCAAGGCCCGACCCCGCCCCCCCCCCCCCAACAAAAAAAGAAATGGAAAAAGAGAAAACATAGAAAATAGAGTAAGCAAGAAAACTCAAGAACACCCTAAGCCCCAAGCACTCATCCCTACAAATTCTGAGAGCTGAGGCAAATACCGTAAACCTAAACCCTAAACCCTAAACCCTAAACCCTAAACCCTAAGCCCTAAACCCTAAACCCTAAACCCTAAACCCTAAACCCTAAACCCTAAACCCTAAACCCAGTAGAGATTCTCAGACATGCAAGGTCCGCCGTTTCCACGGCATGCAGCGCTTCGGAGCCGCTGTCTCCCCGTTCACGCTTGCTTGAGACGCTGAGGCTCTGGGTAGGGTTTAGGGTTTCGGGTTTAGGGTTTAGGGTTTAGGGTTTAGGGTTTAGAGCTTAGGGTTTAGGGTTTAGGGTTTAGGGTTTAGAGTTTAGGGTTTAGGGTTTAGGGCATGAGCATAGTAGGGCTTTGGGACTTCAGTGCTTTCGGGCAGTGGTGTAGAGTTTGGGTTTAGGGTTTAGGGTTTAGGGTTTAGGGTTTAGGGTTTAGGGTTTAGGGTTTAGGGTTTAGGGTTTAGGGTTTAGGGTTTAGGGTTTAGGGTTTAGGGTTTAGGGTTTAGGGCTCCAGGGTTGAGGGTTCAGGAGTTGATGGGTTTCGGGTTTGGGGTTCAGGGGGTTGGAAGTATAGGAGGTTGGGGGGTCGGGGGTGTCGATTCCGAGTCTTTGAGTATGTAGACCAGAAGCCTGGGATGACTGAGAGGATTACATGGCCCTTACCTATGGTCCCGCACCTACCTTAAAGGCTACAAGGGCTCTTTCTAAGGGCCCTTATAGCTAGAAGAGCATCCCCACACTTTGGTGAATTTGGACAGTTTGGGGCTCAGGGTTTCGGGCTTCGGGTTTTGGATAGTCGAAATTTTACGTGCCCTGTTTGTTAAACCCCTGTAATACATTGATAACTCATAGGCTGAAATTCGACAGGGCCCCCACATGCCCCCAGCACAATTGAGCCAAGTGTCTTCAACAAGATCTCCTTCCCAAACCCTGAGCCCTAAACCCCAAACCCATGACCCCTAAACCCTAAACCCTGAACCCTAAACCCAAAACCCTAAAAACCCTAAAACCCTAAAACCCTAAACCCTAAAGCCTAAACCCTAAACCCTAAACCCTAAACCCCAAACCCTAAACCCAATAACTCCCAAATTCCTTCAAAATTTGAAGCATGGCGGTTCAGGGCCTCCAAAGAAGAGGAGCAGCGCCTGCGGAAAGCCTACGAGGCGCCAGAGGGTTGAGGCTTTAGGGTTTGGGGTTTAGGGTTTAGGGTTTAGCGTTCAGCGTTTAGGGTTTAGGGTTTAGGGCAGTGGGATTAGGGTTTAGGGGGGTTTAAAGGGGGTTTTAGGGGGCTTTAGGCGGGGTTAGGCGGGGTTTAGGCGGGGTTAGGCCATTTAGGCGGGGTTTAGGCGGGTTTGGGCGGGTTTAGGGTTTACTCGCTTCTTCAGAAGGTTTAGGCTTTCGGGGTTTAGGGTTTGTTTGAAAAAAGTTGGCTATCGCAGTTCTAATTTCAACGGAGCTCCAGCAACAGTGGAGCTTAGGGCAGCCCTAAACCCTGAACCCTACACCGAAACCCTAAACCTAAACCCTGAACCCCAAACCCCAAACCCCAAACCCTAAACCCTAAACCCTAAACCCTAAACCCTAAACCCTAAACCCTAAACCCTAAATCCCGAAACGCCAATCCCCCAAACCGCGGCTCAGGCAGAGGTGGTGCGTGGCGCGGACTTGAGCGCGGCTCTGGAAAAGCAGGCAGGTCGTTCAGCAAGAGCCTAAAGCTTTCATCCTTGGGCCTACAGCCCTAAACCCTAAACCCCAAACCCTCAACCCCGAACTCTAAATCCTAAACCCTAAACCTACAGCCCTGGAGTCCCCAAGACACCGCCCGGCAAGGAGCCTCTGCACTACAAACGTTTTTAGGGGTTAGGGTTGGGATTGAGGGTTTAGGGTTTAGGGTTTAGGGTTTAGGGAGAAGGGGTGAACCCTGTGCAGGGTGTAGAGAAAAGCAACTTGGAACCCTAAACCTGAACCCTAAACCCTAAACCCTAAACCCTAAACCCTAAACCCTAAACCCTAAACCCTAAACCCTAAACCCTGAACCCTGAACCCTGAACCCTGACCCCTGACCCCTAAACCCTGAACAGGAGGCGCGCCAGCCCGTGTTGCAAAGATGGCGGCGGGAGCTGCAGCTAGCGGAGGAGGCGGGGAGGTAGGCGTCAGGGGGTTTAAGGGCTCAGGGTTTCGTTCAGGGTTTCTGGGATTCAGGCGCACAGAACCCAAAACCCCCTGAAACCCTAAACCCCTAAACCCCTAAACCCCTAAACCCCTAAACCCCTAAACCCCTAAACCCCTAAAGCCCTAAACGTACTTGGAGGTTCGGAGGTTCAGGGTCGTTATAACCCAAGTATAAGTGTAGTTATTGCCCACTTATAGTCCCTTTAAGTACCCTAATAGGGTTCTAATTGGGTGGGCTATAAGTGCAGCTATAGTTGGGTTACTAAGTACCATGAACCTCCAAGTAAGGGACCATAGATCCTAAACCCTAAACCTTAAACCCTAAACTGTATGCCCGAAACCCAAACCCTAAACCCTAAACCCTAAACCCTAAACCCTAAACCCTAAGCCCTAAACCCTAAACCCTAAACCCTAAACCCTAAACCCTAAACCCTGAACCCTAAACCCTAAACCCTAAACCCTAAACCCTAAACCCCAAACCCTGAGGGCTCCCATGGTTCCAACCCTGGACCCCCCTCGGAGCCCCGAGGAGCTCTCGGATGTCCAGCTGACGCAGAGCCGTCGGCAGATGTCGTTGGAAGACTTGCGCTCGGAGGGGCTCCGAGGTTTTTCAGGGGTTTTAGGTATTAGGGATATATATATATAGATACATATATATATATATATGCATATATATATATATACAGTCACACATATATATATGTATATATATATATACATACACATACTTTTTTGGATTTTTAGTTTTTTTTTTTTAATGGTTTTTAGGGTTTTAGGGTACACTAAGTGCCAAGTCCGCAGTCCTAAACCCTGAGCCTTGAACTCCCTAAACGTTAAACTCCCTGAGCCCTAAACTCCCTAAACGCTTCAAACAGGGCTTAGGGGGTTTGGGGGTTTCGGGTTTAGGGCACCTAAAGTCCGGATCCCGAGCCACGGTTTAGGGTTTAGGGTTTAGGGTTTAGGGTTTAGGGTTTAGGGTTTAGGGTTTAGGGTTTCGTGTTCCCCAAGCCCGCAAAGCCTTGTAGCTGGAGCCCTTCGAGCCAGGAAGCTTATTGCACTCTGACCCCTCCTCGAAGGTGCCCTAAGCCGTTAACCCTCCAGCCCTATAAGGACCCAAGACCCAGCCCCTAAGCCCCCAAGCCCCTAAACCCTAAAACCCTAACCCTAAACCCTAAACCCTTGATCCGAAACCCTAAACACGAAACCCTAAGTTACCCGAAACCCTAAACCCCTGAACCAAGAACAAGGGCCAGTAGTTTCGCCCGCGGCCGCGCGAAAGCAATGGCGACCTTAGCGGTAAGCTTCCAAGCGCAGCCGCGGGGTATGGAGGTGTGGGAGGTGGCAAAAAAAGGGGCTTAGGGGTTTAGGGTTTAGGGTTTAGAGTTTGGGGCAGTTTGGGGTTTGGGGTTTAGAGTTTAGGGTTTAGGGTTGAGGGTTTAGGGTTTACGGGTTCAGGGCTTAGGGTGAGTGGGGTTGCTTGAACGAAGTAGTCTAGGGGGCAGTTATTTAACCGACACCTGGCCCACCACATGACCCACCCACCACATGACCCACCCGCCACATCCACCATATCACCCACCGCATGACCCACCCGCCACATCCACCATATCACCCACTGCATGACCCACCCGCCACATAACCCACACCCCACCTGATCCACAATTTCCACATACTGTGCATGTGTCATTTTTGGTGGTTCTTCATTTTGGCCCGCTTGGAATCCCCTGCATAGCTTTGCCAAAGGTCACCAAGACGAGAAAAACTCAGAGTCCTTGTCGTCGAGTGGTTAAGACGTTGGGTTGTACAGGGCCGCATCATAGCATCCCTTGACATGTTCCCCCTTGTACTAACAGTCCTTAGGTTTAGGGTTTAGGGTTTAGGGTTTAGGGTGAATTGGGACGTGCAGAATGCGGCAGAGGGCATGCATGTACTCCCCGCGGAAACCCCAAACCTAAACTCTAAACCCTAAACCCAATGCTTAAGCCCTGAAAAGGTGGTCTTCGATGCGGCCAAGCAGCAGCAGATGCTGTCGTTTAACCTCTCTGCGCAACTTGGAGGATCTGAGATGGTTTTTTAGCTTCCACGTCGTGGTGGTTTAGGACTCAGGGTTTAGGGCCTAGTGTTTAGGGTCTCGCGTTTAGGGTTACAGGGTTGAGGGTTTAAGGCTCAGGGTCTAGGGATTAGGGTTTATGGTTTAAGGTTTAGGGTCTAGGGTTTAGGGATAAGGGCGTAGAGTGCCAGTTGTGCATTTGAAGAGCACGCGCGGGTTGTTGTTCTTAGCAGGGAATGAGGGAATGAGGTGCCTTATAGAACCTTTTACAGGCATATTGTACGGGGGTATGCTGTTTAATGGGGGATCCTGCTTGAAGAGGGGCACTCATGTTTAAAGCAGTACTCACCCGTTCGAAATGAAGCTCCCCTCGACATGAGGCAACTGCTCTCAGATATCATGCAATCCCCTTTGAATAGTGGAACTCCTCGCCCCCTTCACACACCCCTCAGCCTCGCTCCCCCTTCCACCCACCACAACACAGCAAGATGTAAGCTGAACTTTGAAAAGAGCGAAATCCTCTCAACTGATGCCGCCCAGGCACGTGCCTCTGATGGACCTGTACCAGGCCGGATCTGTATGGGTTTCGAGTTTAGGGCTTCAGCCTTATCCCCTAGGCCCTAAGCCAGGGACCCCAAACCCCTAAATCTTAAGCCCTAAGGGCTCAGTTCTAGGTTCGCTACACCCTAAACCCTAAACCCTCCTTCCTACCAGCCTCGAAAGCCCAAAACTGTAAACGCTTCTTTGGAGCAACTTCATCTTGGTGGCTGGTAGCACTAGGAGCCCTGCAGGGTGTGGGGCTTGGGGTTTAGGGTTTAGGGTTGAGGGTTGAGGGTTTAGGGTTTTAGGTTTTAGGTTTTAGGGTTTAGGGTTTAGGCTTTAGGGTTTAGGGTTTAGGGTACCTTTACTCCTTCCCGCGCCGGGTGGACGTAGCTTGAAAGCCCTTAAACTCCAAACCTGGGCTCTGCCTCCCTCCCCCCAACCCTGAACTCGAAACCCTTTAGGGTTAGGGTTTAGGGTTTAGGGTTTAGGGTTTAGGGTTGGGCCGAGGCCCTGAAACTGTCCGCCTTAGGGCCCGGGCCGCACCCGAAAGTTTAGAGTCCTTGAAAGCCTGAGCTTTTTCCCCTAAAGCCCGAAATCCCGACACCCGAAAACCCTAATTTAAACCCAAACCCCAAACCAGAAACCCTAAACCCTAAACCCTAAACCCTAAACCCTAAACCCTAAACCCTAAACCCTACACCCTGAAACCCTAAACCTTAAGCCCTAAACCCAAAACCCTAAACCCTAAACCCTAAACCTTAAACCCTAAACCCTAAACCCTAAACCCTAAACCCTAAAGCCTAAACCCTAAACCCTAAACCCTAAACCCTAAACCCTAAACCCTAAACCCTAAACCCTAAACCCTAAACCCTACACCCCAAAACCCTCCAACGCCGCCTAAGCCCTCTCATTCCTGCAAAGGCTCTGAAGACTCTGGGCGCGGGGCTCAGGGCTTCGGATTTCCTTACATGGGTTCAGGGTTTAGGGTTTATGTCTTGGAGGTGAGCTCTATCACGTTTTTGATGAGGTTCTTTACAGGGATTCTATCGGGCCTTTCTTGGGGCCATTTCAGTCTTATCTTGGGGCCATTTCAGCCTTATCCTGGGGCCATTTCAGCCTTATCTTGGGGCCATTTCAATCTTATCCTGGGGTCATTTCAGCCTTATCTTGGGGCCATTTCAGCCTTACATTGGGGGCCATTTCAATCTTATCCTGGGGCCATTTCAGCCTTATCTTGAGGGTCGTGTATCCTGTCGTGGTCGCTCCTTATTCCGAAGCCTTTCCTTGAGGTGCTCGACGAGCCCTTACAAGTCGCCCGACAAGCGGGGTAAGAGCGAAATCTGGGGCCGCGGGTAACAATGAAATCTCGAGCTCTTCTTGGGGGAACCCAGGATTTCAGCCTTATTTTCCCTGACAGATTTCAGCCTTATCCCCCCCCAAATAAGAGTGAAATTCTGACCGATATTTTTGCCATACCGGCACCGTTTCGGAGGCCAATTTTGGTGTGGATTTTGAGGTCATTGGTGGGGCCTTGGGCGATACAGGACCATGACTCGAGTAGGTACTGTAGGATAAGGAGTGAAAGTAAGTGTACATGTGTGAGATAATAATGGCTTCAAATCCCCATAGATAAGAGCGAAATGCACCCAAAACAACATTGAAATACCGAAAGATAAGAGTGAAATGAACCCCAAAATAAGATTGAAATCCCAAAAGATAAGAGCGAAATGAACCCAAAATAAGATTGAAATCCCAAAGGATAAGAGTGAAATGAACCCAAATATAAGGCTGAAATTCCTGTAAAGGAAACGTGTGACAGCCCAGTCCCAAGGTATGTCTATGTACTTCAATACGGAAAAAGTCACAACAATTGCTGGGGTCGTCTCGTACCCCCCCAAGCCACAAACCCTGCGGCGATTTAGGGTTTAGAATTTAGGGTCCAGGGAGCCCCCTTGGTTGGAATAATGATTCCTACTGGGGACGGAAGGCAGCGCTGTCTGTCCATGTAGCACGTATCCTGAACTGCGCGGGCTACTTTAACTATGAAGTGGTTGTGGAAGACCACCAGCTTAAGTGTGGGAGTACTTCGAGGTTTCTTACAGATTGGAGGGCCAGAAGAAGATAAAGCCATTATCCTGTGATGAGCCATCGTTCAGAAGGTCATGATTGTGCTGTGACAGGAGATATGGGCGAACATATTCTTCCGGCAGAATAATGATGTAGAGGTCATTGATGATATTTTGGTTAGCCGGGGTGAGTCTCCTCTGCCTGCAGAAATGAACTAGGCTGAGAAGGCAAACTCGATTTCAAGGACGGGAGAATTTCAGCACGCAGGTGTAAGAACTCTGGACAGTGGCGAAGCACATCGCTCCCCATTTCCTGGGTTCTCCCGTCCGCAGCTAAACCCCAAACCCTAACCCCTAAACCCTGATGTCCCCAAACCTCAAATCCGAAACCGTAAGCCCGTGCAGCACCTCGGAACTCGAAGTAACAGCACCTCCAGAACTCATAAGGTCTCTGAGAGCCATGACCCCCCCCCAAACTCCAAGAACTCCCCCCCCCCCCCCACCCTCTCGCCCTAAACCCTAAACCCTAAACCCTTAACCCGAAACCCTAAACCCTAAAACCTATAAGCCCAAACAACAGAAGGTATGGAGTCGCCATCGGCCATGGCGCACACCCCCCCGGACCCTCCTGCCAGGCGGCTTTGCTGTTCAATCTTATGCTCTTAAGCCCGAAGCCCTAAAACCTAAACCCTGAACCCTAAACCCTAAGCCCTAAGCCCTAAACCCTAAACCCTAAACCCTACACCCTAAACCCTAAGCCCTGAATGAAGTCGAAGGGTTTGCGGTGCCGGGGCTTGGGTTTTGCAAGCGAGCGGCCCGAACCCCTCAGCACCAAACCCTACACCGCAAACCGTGGCGATCACGGTTTGGGGTAGGACCCGTCAGGAGTCTTCCCCGACTTCAAATACCCACTATACAATTCAGAATACTCGTTTCAGTCATGTTAGGGTTTAGGGTTTCGGGTGTAGGGTTTAGGGTTTGGGGTTTGGGGTTTGGGAGTTAGAGTTAAGGGAGGGTATGCATTATGTTAAGGGTCCGCTTTTAGCCCCTTGCTAGAGGTCCCTGTTCCTGCCTTTCGCAGTACAACGCTCACTCCCCACTCGCCCTTATGTACCCGAACCCCCCCCCCCCACTCTTTTTGAGCTGGCAAGAGTTCAGGGTCTGAGGGTTTAGGGTTTAGGGTTTTTCTGGGGTGTAGGGCTTTTCCCTTGGGAGGGCCAATCGTCGCATTGGTGTGGGTCATGCAAAGATTGTTCATTAAGAACACCCTAAGAATCAATCCCCCCTAAACCCTGAAACCTACGAGAAACCTACGAATTCTTGAGAACCCTTGAGTCACGAATCCTAAACACTTGAAAACTAAAGGCCAAGAAACCCTTTGCCTTCAGAAGCCCCAGGAGAGCTTTCCCTAAGGAACCCCCCCCCCCCCCCAAGAAGAAACACTGGTTGAAGAACCCGCAAAGTCCCCAAACCATCTCAAAAACCCTCCAAACTCTCCAAACCCTCCAAACCCTCCCAACCCTCCAAGCCCTCCAAACCCTTCAAACATCTAAACCCTCAAGCCCCTTTTTTTTTTCTAGTGCAAGGCAACTGTCAGTTTGCCCATCAACCTTGGCAGTTTCAGGCCGATGCTACCTATCGAGGCTGCGCAAGAAAACGCTGCCAGCCATTCCTATCTTGAGCTACAGGGTTCACTCGCCGAAAAAAATCAATGTGTTATTCATCCACGGTATATGTCGGGAATGATGTACCTCTTTGACCACTCTAGTAGATGGAGTCATCCAATACTGGTTTCCAATGTCAAAACCCCTAAACCCTGCAGACCCTAAGCTCCCTGAACCCGTCTAAAACCCAGAACCCTAAACCCTAAACTCCTACGCACTCTAAAGCCTAATTCCTCTAAAGCCCTAAGAGGCCGGAAGCCTCAACCCTAAACCCTAAACCCCTAAACCCAAACCCCTAAACCCTAAATCCTAAACCCTAAACCCTAAACCCCTAAACCCTAAACCCTAAGCCCTAAACCCCAAACCCTAAACCCTAAACCTCAAATCCCAGAAGGCCCAGCGTTGGCGTGCCGGGAATTGAGCTGGAGCCGAGGCGGGGGGGTTTTTAGTTCTTTATTTTTATTTTTTTGTTTTTTTGGGTTTGGGGTCTTTAAGGAGTTTCAGCGAGGCTTTAGTGGGGGATTTAGGGGTTTGAAGGGTTTCAGGGGTTTTCGGGGTTTTGGGTGTCTTAGTAGAGGTTTGAGGTGTTTTTTTAGGGTTTCAGGGTTTCAGGTTGTAGCGGGTTTAGGGTTTCAGGGTTTAGTGGGTTTGGGGTTTAGGGTGTGGGCTCTCAGGGTTTCAGGGTCTCAGGTTTTGGGGGTTAGAGTTTTAGGCGTTCAGGGTTTTGGGATGGTTTATTGGGTTTCAGGGTCTTCAGGGTTTAGTGTTTATCGTTTGAAGGTTTAGGGCTTAGGGTTCCTGACTAGTTCTTAGTAGGGAAGTGGGGAGATATCATCCCTGAAAGGGCTCAGGGTCTAGGGCTTAGGGCTTAGGGGTTTGGGTTTAGGGTTTAGGGTATCGAGCTGAAGTGCCCCGGAGTGGAGATACACGTACTTCCGTTGTTCAGCTCCCACTTGGGATCTTCCCCCCTCATACGAACAGTCCTGAATAGGGTTCACTGTATAGTGCCCCTCTTATTTTCCCTATTAAGGACTGTTAGTATGAGGGGGAACATCCCAAGTTCCCTAAACCCTAAACCCTAAACAGCAAACAACCCTAAACCCTAAACCCTAAACCCTAAACCCTAAACCCTAAACCCTAAACCCTAAATCCTAAACGCTAAACTGTGGATGTAATCCAAACACCGACATGCTGAACCTCAGAGCGCCGAAGCTGTTTTTTCAATGCTTGTTTCCCAGACCCACCCCGAAACCCTTCACGCACAAACTTCAACCCTAAACCCCAAAAACTAAACCCTAAACCCTAAACCCTGAACCCTGAACCCTGAACCCTGAACCCTGAACCCTAAACCCTGAACCCTAAACCCTGAACCTAAGCCCACCGGCCATGTGCACAGCATTTCCGAGGGTTGTCGTGCCTCCTCCAGCACAGCCCCACCTTGCACGCTTCGACTCCTTGGAGACGCCAGAGAAGCCCGAAGTGAGTTTTGAGGACTCAACGCCGGCGTGGGAAGTGGGGGAAGCGGGTTCAGAGGCAGGTGTCGACAAGCCCGCCCGCAACAGCGAGAGCCGGCGCACATCCAAGCGACAGCATCAGCAGAGCGTCTTGAAGGATTTCTACAGACGCTTGGTAGCCCAGTGGTGCCGTTCTTGCGCTTCTTTTGTTTTTGAGGTTCCCTGACAAAGTAACCGACCACAGAAAGGCCACCCTTGCTACCACGTGTTTACTGGGCTGCCAAGGACAGTACGGGTTCATGAACGCGAACAGTCCCCGGGTTCTGAACGCTTCATGCTGGGCATGGTGCCGGGCAGACGGAGTGGTGTATCCCATCCACGTGGCAGCTCGTTTGGGCAACGCTGATCTCCTGCGGCTCCTCCTCAAAGACGGCGCGGACCCGAAGCGCAGGACCCTAGGTAGGATAAGGGGGGCCCTTGAAAGGGAACCCTTCTTAACCCTCTTCTGGCTCTCTTAAACAGGGACCTTATTCAGAGGGTCTACATCCCCAAGGGTCTCCCGAATCCTATCCCCTACAGGACTGGCAAGGGCCTCACGGCTGAGAGGATCGCCAGAGATGTGGATCAACATGGCTCGCACAACTACGTCTTGCACCTCCTCTGCTGCCAGGTGGTGAATCTGCGGGATGCCCTCCGCCTCATGTCCAGTGAAAAACCCTAAACCCTAAACCCTTAAACCCTAAACCCTAAACCCTTAAACCCTAAACCCTAAACCCTAAACCCTAAACCCTAAACCCTAAACCCTAAACCAGGGATTAAAAATCCATCCTCGGGGGGCCTTCTCTCAGATCTCTGGGAGGAGACCGAAGAAAAAGTAGATCCCCTTAAGGGTTCCTCAGAATGTCCCCAAGAATCGTATGGGGGTACTAGGATCCCCATAGCAGTATGGGGGGTAAGAATTTGGGGGCTTTACTTTTTGGATCCTCCCAGGGGTCTGGGTTGAGGGTAAGATGTGAGTGACACAACTGGAGCATCCTGGTGAGCAGGACTTCTCCGGCTCGTTCTTCGTGGGGAATGAGGGAATGAGGTACCTCAGATGATCCCTTAAAAAGGGGATAATAGAGGCCCTAATTCCCTGCTTCCCCACTTTAAACACCCTAAACCCTAAACCCTAAACCCTAAACCCTAAACCCTAAACCCTAAACCCTAAACCCTAAACCCTAAACCCTAAACCCTAAACCCTAAACCCTAAACCCTAACCCCTAAACCCTAAACCCAGGGTGTTCAGAGACTAGTTTGCCTTAAGAGAGCCTCGGCTGTGAACCCTGCATGGAAACTGCTACGGCAGCCGTGCTTACTGCGGTTCGAGCTTAGATTTCAATGGATTTCAATCTGGGTACGTTTGAAGAAATTGCGACTGTTTGAGGGAGTGACGTGCGAGGCGCGTGCGGTTTTTCCCTGGGATTCATCCTGAAAATCGGCGGTACTTGTATTGAGCATCGAATTGAGCATTGTATTGAGCATGCGCCTCAAATTTCCTGCAAACGGTGCTGCCCTTACCTTTCAAGGCTGCCAAGCAGCCAAGTCGTTCCGATGTTCTTTGCTGTTTCTACGTTGTTGGCGTTGTCCTTTGCTGTTTCTGTCTTGTTGGCCTTGCTTACTAAGGACAAGTTGGCAGTCATATTGCCCATCTGCACGGGGTTTGGGGCAAGCAACAAACCCCGTCTTTCTGCAGCGGCAGTGGCTGCTGGTTTCTCTTGGCGCCTGCTGGAGACCGGTGTTCGTCTCATGCTCGGCGGCAAGTCTTCCAGGGTAGATGCTGAAGGGGGTTTAAGAGTTAGGGTTTGGGGTTTAGGGTTTAGGGTTTAGGGGGACCCTGGATATCCTTTAAACACATCCCTTCTGTGCTTATATGCATGCCTCCTCTACTCGCACGTCGAAGAGCTTGCTTGCTCCCAGAGTTGAGGCGTGCAGTTCGCAACAGAGGCACTGGCGGTGGCAGTAGGTCGCTGCACTTTTCTGGCTGGTTCTTAGTAGGGAAGGAGGGAATTAGGGCCCTACATATGTGCAATCCCTTAAAGAGAATTGCCCTAAACCCTAAACCCTAAACCCTAAACCCTAAACCCTAAACCCTAAACCCTAAACCCTAAACCCTAAACCCTAAACGCTAAGCCCTAATTCCCTCATTCCCTACTAAGAACCGGGGGCTTTTGCAAGCCAGAACTCATTCGTGCAAATATGTCGAAGAGCTTCCGCTCCTAGAGTCCAGGCGTGCCGTCCGAGGAAAAGGGTTTAGGGTTTAGGGTTTAGGGTTTAGGGTTTAGGGTTTAGGGTTTAGGGTTTAGGGTTTAGGGTTTAGGGTTTAGGGTGGCAGTACGACACTGCACCTTTGCAGCTGGCTGCTGGCAAGTGCATGTAGGGGCCCCCAAGCCATAACCCCCCTAAACCCTAAACCCTAAACCCTAAACCCTAAACCCTAAACTCCAAACCCTCAACCCGAAACCCTAAGCCCTAAGCCCTAAGCTCTAAACCCTAAACCCGAAACCCTAAACCCTAAACCCTAAACCCTAAACCCTACAGGAAAGTGCCACTGTCACCGAGCAAGTCGCCGGCGCCTGCGCCGGCGCCGACATCCCCCTCCAAGGCAGCGGGGGACAGCCTCGACCCCTAAGCCCTATAGGGTTTAGGGTTTAGGGTTGGGGTTTGGGGTTTAGGGTTTAGGGTTTAGGGTTGATTTCCTAGGGTTTAGGGTTTAGGGTTTAGGGTTGATTTGCTAAAGTTTAGGGTTCAGGGGTGTGGTCAGGTGAGGTGGGGTGAAGCCAACCTGGTGGCTAGACCCATTTTTTTATTGTTACGTTTCCCTTATCAGCCCCTTTAAACCAAGAAGGGCACCCCTTTTGTTCCTAGGGTACTCTTGGGTCACCCTAAACCCTAAACCCTAAACCCTAAACCTCAAACCCCAAACCCCAAACCCTAAACCCTAAACCCTAAACCCTAAACCCTAAACCCGAAACCCTAAACCCCAAACCCTAAACCCTAAACCCCAAACCCTAAACCCGAAACCCTAAACCCCAAACCCTAAGCCCCTTCATTCCTAGGTTACTCTTAGAGTCCTCCAGGAGCCGCTGCTCGCGGCGCTGCGCCACGGCGACGTGGCGGCCGTGCGCCGCCTCCTTGAGAAGCGCAAGGCCGAGGGCTGAGCTTGTTTTGGGGTTTAGGGTTTAGGGTTTAGGGTTTAGGGTTTTGGGTTCAGGGTTCAGGGTTTAGGGTTTAGGGCTCTGGAAACCCTAGATCCTGAACCCCAACCCCGAGTCTAATCAGACCTTGGGTTTAGGGTTTAGGGTTTAGGGTTTAGGGTTTAGGGTTTAGGGTTTAGGGTTTAGGGTTTAGGGTTTAGGGTTTAGGGTTTAGGGCTTGGGGTTCAAGGTTTAGGGTTTAGGGGAGATTCGGTATCTGATTTCCTCAAACCTTTCTGATTTCTCAGAGCCGAACCTGCGGACCTCCCAGGGCGAGCTGCAAGACCTGGCGCCACCGGGGGCTGGCAGCTTCTTGGTGCGTGTAAGGGGGTTTAGGGTTTGGGGTTTAGGGTTTGGGGTTTGATGTTTAGGGTTTAGGGTTTGGGGTTTAGGATTTAGGGTTTGGGGTTTAGGGTTTAGGGTTGGAGTCGTGACGACCGCTGGAGTTGGGACGATCATGCTTGGCAAAGCAGCCGCTCTTGGCAATCTACCTGGGATGATCGTGCTTGGCGCCAACAAGGTTGGAACTACGATGGCAGTCCGCAATGGCGTGCCCAGCAGCAGCAAGCCCCCAAAGGGAAAGGCTCTGCAAAGGGCAAGGGCCGCGGTCGTGGCAAAGGACGCAATAACAGTCAGGGTGGTTGGCGACAACAACCCCCACGTGACCATCCTACAGGTGCATCTGATGCCGATCAGTCTTGGGGACGCTGGACAGTCCCTTCACAGACCGAGGATGCACCTCCTCCCGCTGCAACAGCAAGCACAGTGGCTCGTGAGGATGCCACGGTGACAGCAACCCCTGCTGAGAACGACGACGTCGATGCAGATGTTTGGAGTGAGGCAATCCATAATGCCTTGTCTGACCCTGATCGTGTCCTGGCAGTCAACGAGGCCTGGGGTTTGGGGTTTAGGGTTTATCGTTCAGGGTTTAGGGTTTCGGGTTTGGGGCTGGGGCTCCCTAAATCCTGAACCCTCAACCGTCAGCCCTAAACCCTACATTAAGGGACTCAAAGAAGATATAGTATATTGGGGAATAAGATAAAGGGTCCCTTCTAGGGGTCCCGCCTTGCATGCCTGAATCATCCTAAACCCTAAACCCTAAACACTAAAACCCTAAACCCTAAACCCTAAACCCTAAACCCTAAAACCTAAACCCTAAACCCTAAACCTTAAACCCTACACCCGAAACCCTAAACCCTAAACCCTAAAACCTACACCCAGGCTCTGATTAAAAAGATTGAGGGCTGCGAATCATCTTTGACAAGCTTCAGCTTCAGGGCAGGAGTATGAAGGCAGCAGGAGCTTAGGGCACCCTAAACCCTAAACCCTAAACCCTAAACCCTAAACCCTAAACCCTAAACCCTAAACCCTAAACCCTAAACCCTAAACCCTAAACCCTAAACCCTAAACCCTAAACCCTAAACCCTAAACCCTAAACCCTAAGCCCCTAGCCCCTAAGCCCGAACCTTTAACCTGAAGGCGAGACCAATCCACAAAAGGATTTGTAACCCTAAGCCCTAAACCCTGAACACTGCGGCAATCCCGATAGCCTGCACCCTACGGAAACTCGCTAAGCGCGACGCCCGAGGCCTTAAACCCGAACTGTGCTGCAATCCCTGAGCCCTTAGCCCATTCAACCCACTCAACCCACTCAACCCCCTGAACGCCCTCAACCCCCTCAACCCCCTCAACCCCCTCAACCCCCTCAACCCCCTCAACCCTCTCAGCCCTCTCAACCCTCTCAACCCTCAACCCTCAACCCTTACCCCTCAACCCTCAACCCAAACCCCAAACCCTCCACCCTAAACCTTAAACCCTAAGCCCTAAACACTAAACCCTAAACCCTAAACCCTAAACCACTAAACCTAAACCCTAAACCCCCTAAACCCCCTAAACCCCCTAAACCCCCTAAACCCCCTAAACCCCCTAACCCCCTAAACCCCCTAAACCCCCTAACCCCTAAACCCCCTAAACCCCCTAACCCCCTAAACCCTAAACCCCCTAAACCCCCTAAACCCCCTAAACCCCCTAAACCCCCTAAACCCCTAAACCCTAACCCCCTAAACCCCCTAAACCCCCTAAACCCCCTAAACCCCCTAAACCCCCTAAACCCCAAACCCCCTAAAACCCTAAACCCTAAACCCTAAACCCTAAACTAAGTAAGGGGTCGCTTCCGTCGAGCGACAGACCCCGAACGCTCGGCCGAGGGCCTTACAGCCCGAGCGCCCAAGCGAAAAGAGAAACGGAAAGGTGAGGGTTAAGCCTCACCGTCTGTCCTGGACAGGCCAACGGACATCGGCCTTTTTTACGACAACGTCAGTACTCGGCTAAGGGATGGCCGGCACCCAAACCACCTTTAGCGTAGCTAAAGTATAACCCCAAATCGTAACCCTTTTCCTCTGGACGTGGTTCAGGGTTTTGGGGCCCCCTGGCCAAGGGCCCTCAGGGTCAAGGGCCGGAGGGGTTCGGGTCCAGGCCCCCCAACCAAGGGCAAGGCTGCTCGGGCAAGGGTTCCCCGGACCAAGGGCCTGCCGAGCCAAGAACAAGGGCCCCGGGACCTGGAAGGGCTAGAGGAAGCCAAAGGGCTACCGGGCGAAGAGGGCCGTACATCAATCAAAAATGTTTTTTTAAAGCGGATTTTACACCAGAAGCGCCAGGAAAGCCCAGAAGCCCCCAAGAGGCGCCAAGAGCCACCAAAAAGGCTTCAAAAGCTTCAAAAGGCCCCCTAAAAGAAGGGGGACCACAAGATTTGTCCGTGCCCACAATGACAAATGCGATTTTTGAATATTGAAAACGATGGTTTCAGGCACCTCTGCCCGCAATGAAAAATGTTGTTTTTTAGTACTGAAATCGATGGCTTTGGGCACCCCTCCATTTCACCCCAAAAGACCAGGAAAGCCCCAGGAAGCCCCCAAATCAGCAAGGGCCTCTACGGGCCCTGACGTGCCGAAGGCCCGAAAAGGGCCGAGGCTACCCCGAACCCCAGCTTAAACCCTAACACCGCAAAACCCTTCAAGCAAATAAGGGCCTCTACGGGCCCTAACGTGCCGAAGGCCCGAAAAGGGCCGAGGCTACCCCGAACCCCAGCATTGGCGAAAAAAACTAATAGGTTCCCTGAAGCCTCTACGGCGTCTGACACGCCGAAGGTCCGAACAAGGCCCCGACAGACCCCAAGAGCCACCAAAAGGCTTCAAAAGGCTTCAAAAGGCCCCTGAAAGAAGGGGGACCCAGGATGCCCGTACCCGCAAGGAAAAATGCGATTTTAATCGATGGTTTTTTCCTTCATTTTACCCCAGAAGGGCCAGGAAAGCCCCCCAACACCCCCCAAAAGGCCCCAAGAGCCACCAAAAGGCTTAATTGAGGGGCCCTCAAAGAAGGGGAATCCAGGAGCAGGCACAAAGGGTTTGCCTGACCTTCAAATAAATAAGGGCCTCTACGGGCCCTGACACGCCGAAGGCCCGAAAAGGGCCGAGGCTACCCCCAACCCCAGCTTAAACCCAAACAGCGCAACTTTAAAAACATCAAAGCAAGGATCAGAGCACAAGAAAATAAATTCCATAAACCCTAAACCCTAATAGAGTATAGTTTGGGTGGCCGGGGTGGGTTGACGGGCAACGCGAGCGCGCGGCCCGGGGTGTTTGACACCCGGGCGCGCACCCTCCCCTGACACACCCTAAATCATAAACCCTAAACCCTAAACCCTAAACCCTAAACCCTAAACCCTAAAACCTAAACCCTAAACCCTAAACCCTAAACCCTAGGCTTGCTCCACGTGGCTCTAGAGTCGGGCGGGCGCCTGGACCTGGTGAAGCTGCTCCTGGAAGGCCCCAGAGGTTTTAGGGGTTTTTAGGGTTTAGGGTTTTGGGTTTCGGGTGTAGGGTTTAGGGTTTTAGGGTTTCGGGTTTAGGGTCTAGGGTTCTAGGTGTTTTGCGTTGGGAGCCTAGGGTTTTTGGGGGTTTAGGGGTTTAGGGTTTCAGGGAAATAGGAGGGTGTTGGGTTGAGGGTTTAGGGTGTAGGACTAGCTTTGAGAGATTTTGGGGTTCAGGTCTTTCAGGGTCTTGGGGGTTTAGCGTTGAGTGATGGTTCTATTGGTTTCCTAAACCCTAGACCCTAAACCCCTTACTCTCAGAGAGTCCTCGCATTCCTTTACGGAGCGTCATGAGGGTAGGTCATATTTTGGGTTGGGTTCAGGGTTCAGGGTTCAGGGTTCAGGGTTCGGGGTTTAGGGTTTAGGGTTTCAGGACAAGCCCCATCAGCGCAGACACAATGGTTCCGTGCGCGCGCGCGCCTGCAGCACCTCAGTTTTCATGGCGTACATTCTGTTTGCCATCCACGACTTTGGCTGCCACTTGCCTGATCGGGAATGTGTGTGCGTCGCCTTGCGCAGCTTGCTTCTGAAGCTGTTGTCTGCTGTGGGCACTGTCATGCTGCTTCTCAGAAACTTGGCCAGGCTATCAGAATGAAACGATTGCGACTGGTTCTTTTCGAGTTGCTGTCCCTATACTACCGAGGGCGCAGGGGTCATTCGCGGCCAGTAGTCTAAGGATAGTTGGAACACGGGCCGTAGATTGCCGCGAGGTTTTCGGCAATCTATGGCCTGTCCGCCCGCGAGGTTTCCGGCATTTCAGGGCCTATGGGGGGGGGGGGGTGTTGGGGGGGTGGGGGGATAAGAACGTCATTCATATTACGTCCATGCCAAAACACTGGCATTTACAGCGTTTTCTGTCACAAGCGTCCATGCCTTTCGCGACCATGCCCAAAACACTGGTGTTTCGAGCGGTTTATGCCCAAAACGCTGGTATTTACAGGGTTTTCGCCTCTTTGTACAACAGGCTGCACAAGGATGTGGAACAAGAAGGGGATGTACAGAAGCCATCTCGGGTCTTGCACTCCTATGCAGTTCTTTCAGCATTTGTGCAAAGTACTCTGATCCAGCAGGGGAATGCCAGCAGACAAAAAGTCGACGCTGAAGTACGATGTCAATTAACCCCAAAGCCCCAAATTGAGTATAAATCGAAGTAGTTTATTTACTGCTTTTTAAACTTGCTGTTTTTGGAATCCTGCCAACACCCAGGTAAAACGTACGTTTTCGTACACCCAAACACCACGGCAATCTGTGGCCCGTGTTCCGGGTAGTTTCATGGGCTCTTAGTATGGTCCCTTGCTTCCTTTACAGGGTTCTGAAGTAAACCCGAAACCCTCAACCCTAGACTGGAACTTCCCATAGCCTGCCACACGAAACTTCACAAGAACTCCTATCTAGCGTCACTAACCATGAACCCTGAGCCCTAGACCATGAACCATACACCCTGAACCCTGAACCTAGCATTCAGAAGCAGTCACAGCAACAGCAGGCTTTCAGCCCGAAACGTTTCAAGCCTGAGAAAGGGGGTCGGTGTAGGATGCCCATGGTACCCCTAAACCCTCAGACAACCCCAGGCCCCAAACCACAAGCATGAATCCCCACAACCCCGAAACCCGTACCCCGAATCAAACCCTGAACCCTAAACCCTAAACCCTCTAAACCCTAAACCCTAAAGCCTAAAGCCTAAAGCCTAAAGCCTAAAGCCTAAAGCCTAAAGCCTAAAGCCTAAAGCCTAAAGCCTAAAGCCTAAAGCCTAAAGCCTAAAGCCTAAAGCCCAAAGCCTAAAGCCTAAAGCCTAAAGCCCAAAGCCTAAAGCCTAAAGCCTTAAGCCTAAAGCCTAAAGCCTTATGCCTAAAGCCCAAAGCCTAAAGCCTAAAGCCTAAAGCCTAAAGCCTAAAGCCTAAAGCCTAAAGCCTAAAGCTTCCCTTGACAAGGCAGGTGCAGCCCGAATGGTGTGAACGAGGAGGGTCGCAGCCCGCTCCACCTCGCAGTGCTCCAGGCCAGGGTTTAGGGTTTAGGGTTTAGGGTTTAGGGTTTAGGGTTTAGGGTTTAGGGTTTAGGGTTTAGGGTTTAGGGTTTAGGGTTTAGGGTTTAGGGCTTGGGGTTTAGGGTTTGGGGTTTGTTTCGGGTTCGGGTCTGGGGTTTAGGGTTTAGAGTTTAGGGTTTAGGGTTTAGGGTTTTCGGCACGGGGATTCTGACTTTCAAGAAGTCAAGAAGTCGTTTCTGGGATCCCCTGATGAACGAAAGGGTTCAAGGTTTAGGGTTTAGGGTTTGGGGTTTAGGGTTTCCTTGAAGTGTTCACAAGGTTCCTGAAGATGGGCCCTTCAGCGGGGACCCTCTAAAGCTCAAAGGGCCCAGAGTTGAGAACCCGCCCAAGAAGCTAAGGAACCGTAGAAAGGCAGAAAGGGTTTAGGGTTTAGGGTTTAGGGTTTAGGGTTTAGGGTGTAGGGTTTAGGGTTTAGGGTTTAGGGTTTAGGACCATGCGGCTTCCCTTAGAGTTCTTGCGGATTCAGGGTTCAGGGCCTGGGGGCCTTGGCAGAAACCCACAGCACAAAAAATCCTTGTGCCGCATGAGCGAGACTGACAGTCACAGCACCGCTGCTTCTGAGTTGGACAACCTCATTGCGCAGCAACATCTGGAGGATCTCTGGCAGACTGAAGTACTTTGAAGCATTTGGGGCTAGTTGAGCTGTGAGGAGCGGCAGCGTCTTCTGTCAGTCAGCTGGTACACGAACACCAGAGTTTACAACCTCATTTTGCAAATTGCTTTGGTCTAACGGAATCCTGAATACCCTAAACCCTAAACCCTAAACCCTAAACCCTAAACCCTAAACCCTAAACCCTAAACTTTTTTCGAGTTCGGAGAGCTGAGAGAGCCGAGGACCTTTTTGTTTGGGAGTTCGGGGTTTAGGGGTTGGGGTGGCTGTATTCTGGAGCCTAACCCTAAACTTCCCCAAGCCCCTACACCTCATACCGTAAACTCTGAACCTAAACCCGAAACCCGAAACCCTAAACCCTAAACCCTAAACCCTAAACTCTAAACCCTAAACCCCAAACCCTAAACCCTAAACCTTAAACCCCAAGCCCTAAACCCTAAGCCCGAATTCCCAAAACCCAAAACCTTAAACCCTAAGCCCAAAAACCTAAACCCTAAACCCGAAACCCTAAACCCGAAACCCTAAACCCTAAAACCTAAGCCCAAAACCCTAAACCCAACCTTTAGGTGAACTCCTTGTCACCCATGGTTGCAAGGCTTCTGTGGCTTGGCAGCAAACGTGTCGAATTTAGGGGTTCAGGGATTTAGGGGTTTAGGGGTTTAGGGGTTTAGGGGTTAGGGTTCAGGGGATTAGGCGGTAGGGTTTAGGGGTTTAGGGGTTTAGGGGTTTAGGGGTTTAGGGGTTTAGGGGTTTAGGGGTTTAGGGGTTTAGGGGTTTAGGGGTTTAGGGGTTTAGGCAGGGGTTCAGGGGTTAGGGTTTAGGGGTTTAGGCAGTGGTTTAGGGGTGTTTAGGGGTTTAGGGGTTTAGGGGTTTAGGGGTTAGGGTTCAGGGGATTAGGCGGTAGGGTTTAGGGGTTTAGGGGTTTAGGGGTTTAGGGGTTTAGGGGTTTAGGGGTTTAGGGGTTTAGGGGTTTAGGGGTTTAGGGGTTTAGGGGTTTAGGCAGGGGTTCAGGGGTTAGGGTTTAGGGGTTTAGGCAGTGGTTTAGGGGTGTAGGGGTTTAGGGGTTTAGGGGTTTAGGGGTTTAGGGGTTTAGGGGTTTAGGGGTTTAGGGGCACAGAACCCTTGGGTTTTCCAGTTTTAGGGAGGGTTTCTTTCGGGTTTAGGGTTCGAGGGTTCAGCAGGTGAGGGTTTAGGGTTTAAGGGCCGAGCTTGTTAAGTAGGGTTTAGGGTTTAGGGTTTTGGGCTTAGGAGGTTTAGGAGGCCTTAAAGGGGAAAAGCTTCAAGGCCATCTAGCTGATGGAAGCCAACGCCCACAAAGCCAACCATTGCGCCCTAAACCCCCTGAAGCCCTACGTCAAGGCAAATCCCAAACCTTAAGCCCTCTGCCCTGAACCCTAGGCCCTGACATTCCTTGCATGGTGGTAGTAGAAACCCAGCTGAATCGGCCCCTCTCACTTCGCAAGCTTGGGGAAGCACCAAACCCTATCCCTCAAGATGCCAAAAGCCAACCCCCGACCCCTAAACCCGTAAACCCTAAACCCGAAACCCCTAAATCCGAAACCCTAAACCCTCAACCCTAAACCCTAAACCCCAAACCAAGCTTTTAGGCTGCTTGCGCGCGCGGATCCGGCGCAGCGTGATCTGAATGGCGTCATGCCCGCGGACCTCTTGAAGAGTCCTGGACAGGGGTTTGGAGTTTAGGATTTAGGGTTTAGGATTTAGGGTTTGGGGCTTAGAGGGTTTAGGGTGCAGGGTGCAGGGTTGAGGGTTCTTTTGGGGTTTAGGGTACGGGGGGAACCCGAAGGGGGACGAGAAACCGAAAAGTCAACCCCAACAGAATCCCTTGATTTCCCTGGATCAACCACACAACAAACCCAAACCACAGGGCACTCACCTTTTACTACCAGGCACATGGCCCAGTCTTGAGCCATAAACATGATTTCCGGGTTTATTAACCCTTTCAACTTCCAACACTAACTTCTTTCTACAATACCAGTTGCAGCTCCGCACTCCCCCTGTCCTAGGATTTCCTAGGACACATTGGAGGTGCAGATTCTTTGGCCAAAAACTGCCATTAGGGCAGTAGCCTGCTGCTTGACATGCACAATATGGTTTAACGTCTACCAGGACGAAATTATAGCTCATTGGCCAAATCCACTAACCATAGAGAATCTTTTCACCATGATCCTCTCATCACTGAAGACTCCTTGGCCTTCTTCAACCACAAACCGTGGTCTTCGCCACGCGAAAAGCTACTGACTTCTACTATCAGGGATTTCCATACCCTTAATAGTAACCACCACATTTGTCGGCACATTGGCTGTTCCAGCGCACCTGTCTCCAGAAAGAGAAAAACCATCCCTTCATCCATACCATCCAATCACTTCTTTTTCCGATTGTTGGCAATCTTGAGGTGAAGTTGCAGCAGAATATACTCCAGGTCTGAAACTGTAAGAACAGGATCCTGTACGCCCCTTTGAATTGAGGATACCAGTCCTTCTCTTTTCGCGTCCTCAATCGCTTGGCAAGGTTGACCCAGCTCTGCACTCACAGCTGCCGACGCTTGCTCATCCACATCAGGAGGACGATCCTTTTCTTCAGGACCTTTCACCACCACCACTTCTCCCTTTTTGGGACTCTGACTTTTCTCCTTCTTCTTCGCCTTTCCACCGACGATTGACTTTGCGCGCATTCTCGAGGCTTTTTCCCCTACAGAAACCGCCGCATTGGTTGATGATCCACTCTTCTCAATGGTCGCCGGCATCTTCTTCGGCTTTGGAACCAGGAGAGTATAAGGATCTTCGATAACCACAGGTTTCCTCTTCTTTTTAACCTTTTTTGCCTCCTCCTCAACGATAACTTCCGTCTCAGAAGTCTCAACCACCTCCTTCTCGGCAGGAATATCTTTGCTGGACTCCCTTTCCAGGGACCTCTTCTTGCCCCTTTTGGGATCTTTTTCTTCTTCCAAGTTGGCTCGCTCGAACCATATCCTCAGGTCATTGACCCATTCTTCCACCTCCTCGAGCGAAACGTCATACGACTTCACTACTTCGTGAAGTTCCAGCACGGACAACATCTCGTCGGTCCACGAAACCCATTCTCTATCCATCTGGTCAGCGTCTCCCTTGAACTTCAGGAGTTTGAACAGTGGGTCCGCCTCTGCTCGAGCCAAGTCTGGTTTACCATTCGAAAGAATTGAAATCGCTTCCATCAACAGTTCCGACATTTTGGTGTCATCGTCATAGGTCATGGAATACTCCTCACCATCATCGAACTGTTCAGGAGAGATCTCCTTTTCTCCACCATTTGCACCAGAACTTCTCCTTGGACCATCCCTTGGGGGCGTCCTTGGAGACCTTGGCCTCTGTTCATCCAGCGGAACACCATGCTCGAAGACACACCTGTCACCATAACGACACTTCCCAGACCGAGCAAACACCTCACACCAGTTGCATCATGCGAGAACGCACAATCCTTTCCAGCGAAACAGTCTCTCCCTGCCACATAGTATTTGCACCAATACGAATGTAGCACCACATCATCTTCTGAATGGATGAATTTGCAGTCTTCACCAAATTTGCAGCGATCTTTCCCCTTGCTGAACCAATAGCAGAAGCCCTTCTTCCTCTTCTCCAAGCGCTCTGCCTCATACCGGTCCATAGGGCGATTGTGCTCTACATGAACATTGCCATGTACCTGGGGACTGCTCCCTTCACCCGACGTGCTATCAGTAGTTGGTGCTTGGAGTACAGCTGGAAAACCTGGCCTTGGTCCTACCACCTTCATGATTGGTTTTCCGCCAACTCCTGAGCCATGCTGAGACGATCCAAAAACATTGAACTTCTTCACGAGGGCTTTCCTAGTGCCGATCTTCTGCACCCTTTTGATTGGACGCTTCATTGTTCCAACCTTGCATCCAGATACGTTCAAACGACACAACCTCCTATACCCAGCTCTAGATCCCTTTTTCCAAAGAGCCATAAGAATTTTAGAGGCAGTAACATTCTCCACCTCTACCTTTTCCAACGATCCCTCACTTCCCGGAACAGACCCCTCCAGCCCATCCATATCTGAAGACCTTTCCATCTTTTTTGACACCACTTCGTCGAGGTAGTCTTCAGAGATCCAGGGTAAGTTCCTCTTAGAGGAAGGATTGTCACCATTGTTTGGTCCTTCACCAGGATACCCTTTTGTGCTGTCAAAGATCTTCCCAGTAGTGCGGTCCTGCGTAGAGAAGTTGGAAGCCACACGAGAGTACACTGACCACAAGAAAATCCTTGTGCCCGCCAGTCTTGACGACCCACTGGATGTCTCCTCTTCTGGAGAGACTTCTGGCGCTTTGCCATCCCTTCCAGTGTCACCAAGTGTCTCACCTCCAACATCTTCAATGGGAATAAGGGATTCATTGTTCCCTTGATCTAGTACCGCATCTTGTTGATCGGAAATCTCCAGCACCATTCCTGTAGGATCCACTTCTTCATCAGCATCGTCGTCCATTCTTCTCCAGAGAACTTCCAATTGATCAGCGCAAGTCGCTGCCTGGAGGAACTCCATCATTTGGTCCCTCCCGTGCTGCCAGAGAAACTCAGAATTCACCACTGTTCCTTGGCCACCAAGTTTAAGGAATGGAGCGACCAGATTGGCTACCCTTGCCATAAGTTCCACATGAACTTCCATGCCTGGACTGCGACTCCAATCATAGGCTATTGCCTCCATAGCAGTTCCAAACTTTCCAGTATCCTTGAATTCCTTTTCCAGGCCAGGAGAAAGCAGTGCACCCATCACCGAAAGAGGATAATTTCCCACCACCGGCAAGCACGGATTGTCATGGAACGAATGATGCAAATCACAATAATATCCTTGATCTCTCCTTTCAAAAAGGAGTCTCCCAGTATTCAACTGGGCGTTCAGTTCATCCACTTGAACCATTTCAGCACATATTCTCTGTGCTGTGTACGCCATTGCTGGCCAGATGGAACGATCGGTCAGACCACGACGCATAACCCAATCAGTTGTTGGCGACTGAATCAGCGTCCTTGGATCATACACCAGAACTACCATCGCACCGTCACCCATTGACTGATCAGCATCGTCCTCCAGTGCCAGGTTCTCATCCTGTTCGCTTGCACCCTCGGATGACATGTTAATAACCAAATTTCGATCCATCTTATTGGACCCTTTTTGGCAGTCTCTTTGCCCGACCGGCAACTTGCCAACTGCCACCTTCCAATAAATCCGATTCAGAAGGCCTTTAACCAGCAATTGCTGAAGGTCACTCCTCACCAAACCACCGTCCAAATTCTTCGCATCATCACCACGGAGATCATTGCTCCCACCTTCTCCTTCATTTTGGTCAGTCTCCTCGCCGGGAATTTGCACTGCTCCTTCCAGCGCCGTCTCCTGTCCAGCCACTTCATGCCCAGGAAGAACTTGAGCGCTTTCAGATCCATTCACCTGTCCAGCAACACCTTGCCCAGGTAAAACCTCATCCGTGGAGCCCACCGCCAGCGAACCAACCATAACTGAGCCATCCCTTGCTCTTTTTTGAGACTGTTCAGTTCGACGAGAAGGTTGTGGTAGCGAAAAACTTGAGAAGTCACTTCTTGGCGGGTCTCCCCCCGCGACGCTTTGTCGCGTTCTTTGCCAAGGTGAACCGATTTTTTCTGCCCGGCATTGGGGCCGGAAGAACCACCCATCGGAACATTGCCACGAATCGCAGTTCTCTGTGAATCCCTTTCTTGCAAAAGAATTTCCCGCATGCGGTGCACAGCATTGGTCTCTTCCTCGCTTGAATCGCTTGAGGAAGCGGCATAAGAAACCAAAGCCTCCGCCTGATCATCATCGTCCACCACATCTGCCCACGCTCTGCTGAACCGATACGACAACCCACCACGAGGCTTCAGTTCCAGTGGTTTTGGTTTCTCCACCACTTCCGCCGGTTGCGCTCGTCGCTGTGAGCGAGAGCGTGGCACCTGTCGCACCTGTTTTTTGTCCAGCAAGGGCCTTCCCCTTTTCACAGGGTTTGATCTTGACCGATACTTTTTTGCTGGTGGATTCACCGGTGGCATTCCAACTCCCACCAACTTCAGCTTCTGTACACACAGCGGAGACCTCTGCGCAAGCGTCCAAGCGTCACGGTACTTGACCTTATCAAAAAGCTCCCGATAGGAGCCTCTCGGCATCGTTTTTGCACCGGAGTCTTCAGCTTCACGCACCTGAGTGAGGGTTCGCACCGCCGCTCTTCCAGTCCCTTTGTTCCCAGAAGATTGTTGTACTCGTACAGATGCATCAGAAGGAACTGCCTTTTCCGGTCCTCCCGGTCGATATCGGACCTCACCCACCAATTGCAGAATTTTGCATGCGGTCACCTTGTTGATCCCTTTGTCAACCAAATCTTCCACAAAGATGAACTCTTGCAAGTCCGACACATTGGTCACACCAAGGGTAATCATCACCTCACTTACATGAGGGGTATACACCCACAGGTGTTGGTTGCGAGCCATCCAATTTTCAATTGGCTCCTCTGGATTGTGAAGCTGAGTACTAGTAGACGCAGCCACCGAATTCTTTTGTTCGTCAGCCTCTTCTTCATCCAGAATACCCTTTTCACCATCTTTTTGTGACACATTGGTCGTCTGCAGCGCTTTTGGTGCTGAGGAGGACGAAGATTCTGCTCCCCCACTTACTGGTGGTTGAAAAGCGTTCCTGTCAGGAATCTCCAATCCCTTTGCCCTTTGAAAGGACACATGGTTTGCCACATTCACCAAATGCTTCAACTGGGCCAGCCGGTCCTCAGACATCTCTTCGTGAGAATACTTGCAGCCAAATCGTACACGACATCTCCCTTTGAGATAGTAGTCGAAACAGCACTGGTGGAACCCCGCGTCCCTTATTGCCCTTCTGGAAGCATTGTCCCAAGATTTGCCAGGCTCCCAAGTCCCTTCCAATGCCACGTCATCGTCGTGGAGAAACCTGCACGCAGTCCCATATTTACAACCACTTTGGTTGTAATACAGACACAGCCGTTTCTTCGTTTCACCCAGCGTAGGCTCACCTTTTGATGTCCCTTTGCCATAGTTGTACTGGGCTCGGAAGGCCGAATCCTCCCGCTCCTGCTGCACCTCATCCACTGTACCTTCATCAGTTGGAGGCACCGATGTCCCCATCCTCGTCACCAGTTTTTTGGCTGTTCTTTGGCTCAGTTGGCTCTCCTTCAGGCCACCCTTCACCGTAGCGACGATGTTCATAGGAACACCCATCTCCATTTCGACACCTCCCTTGATTGAAGAACCTGCACAGCTTACTGTATCCAAGTGACACAGTTTTCGGAGTCGTGTGAGCCTTTTTGTACTGATCGGGATCCATATAGGTCTCTATCGGCCTGTTTTCCCTCTTGCTCATCTCCTCGACTGCACCGTCAAGCTCTTGCAGAAATCGCTTGGTGTCCAACCACAGCTCGTTCCAAAGCTCATCTTTTCCCTTGCTCAGCAACATTGCCACCGCTTCACCCACAACTGGTCCACTAAATCTTCTTTTCTTGCGTGCCAGTTCGTAGAGCGCGTCGTGGTACTGCTTCCGAGAAAAAGTGGTTGTTTCTTCCACACCGACACGTTCTTTCTCCTCAGGCTTCCAACCATCACTTAGCAAGATGTTGTATGCGCTCCGAGCCTCATTATTCAGGAATGCATGATCTGCAATACACTCCACAATCACGTCCATTGAACGACTCAGCAACATCCCAGTGATTTTGCCCACATAGTCCTTATTAATTGTTTCATCTTCCAGGAGATTTCGACAGATCTTCTCTCCATAGAGCTGTTTCTGCTCCGCCTCCTCTTGTTCCCTCGAGGATGCCTTTGACTCGGCGAACCACTCACGAGACTGCGGTTCCTCTGACTTCCAGTCCCATTGACCATCAGAACCTTTGTACCATTGACCAGTCTGCCATGAGCCTGTCCACCATGTACCCCAGCCGCTGTCCTTCCATTTGCGCAGCTTTGGCGAGGAATCCTCCTCGTTCTCTTCCAAAACCAGAAAGGTGTCCAAGATTATGGTACCATCATCTTCCACTCGTTTCACTGTTCCATTGACAGTATCACCAAATTGGAACTGATGTACATTGTTCCCTTCTGCAGGAATCAATACATTTAGATCACCATAGTCCAAAAAAGCTCCATACCCATTGATGCAGCGCACTAGACCAGTGATCTTATCTCCCTCTTCATAGCAATGTGTCCCAGGTGATTCCAAGGCTCCCGCTCGGGGCACTCTCTTTGCATGCTCTTCAGAAACCATCTCTGTATCATCGGCTCCTGGCGCATCCTTTGTCTTCACCTTTGGGTCACACTGCTCGTCCTGTTCCACGAGTCCCACAAGCTCATCTTTTTTTGTGCTCTTGGATTTCAGGACTTCCCTTTTTCTCTGCCAAAGGCTTTGCCTCATCTGCTTCAGTTCGCTCGGTGTCGACTTCCGGTGAACTTCCAGACGGCAACGCTTCTCCCTTCATGGGAGTGGACCCTTCATTGGTGTCCTTTGTCACACCTTCTGCAGCAGGCAAATTTTCTTCCGCTGCAGGGCGATTGAGTTGATCATCCACGGCAGGCACACTTTCTTCCACCGCAGGCTCCTTTGGTTCCATGGTTTCCAAAGGAGAATTGCCACCATCATTGACCACAGCTGCCTCATTGGCTCCGGTGTAGTCCTTGTCATTTCGTTCCTCGCGGCTAATTTCAGGTTGCACCAGTGCGTCCACCTGTGAACCTCCATCATCAGCTGCTGCGGAGACCTGCGCCCCATTGTTGCAGTCGCCCGTGGAACGTACCACCATATGCACCTCAACCCGTGCCTCGCACTCCAGGTACTATCTGGCGCATCGACCCGCGCTTCATTGGCGCTCCAGGCCTCATCTTTCTTATCAACCGTGTCTCCAGCAGTTTCAGAAGTTTCCTTTTCCCTTTGAATGGCAGATTTCTCGGCACCAAACGAAGAGACCTCCTCAGTCGTAATGCACAACTTTTTCTCTTCGTCATCCAAATCTCCAGGGCCATCTTCCTGAACGACAGGCACCACATCCACCACTCGCTCTTCTGTAGCCGACACAATTCCGATCTCCACATTGGGCATTTTTTCTTCTGGACCCACCGATTCCACCGCTGCCACACCCTCAGAAAGCATCCCCATTTCTTCCCGATCCAGATGTTGAGCTTCAGCGATGTCTGCTCGGTTTCCAGAAATCCCCTCTTCATCAGGAGAACCCGAGGTCGGGGCGTCACCACCACCCTAGGACCGCTATCCCCGATAGTAGAGGAAAAATCCTTTTCACTTACACTATTTACACCACTGTTCACACTTTCCATGCTACCCTGCTGTGCCCTAGAAGACTCAGTAGATGATGGAGACGAGGTAGCACCCAGCGTTGGCTCATCTTCCACAGGGACAATGCCCATTCCAACACCTGGCCCCTCGCTATTTCCAGCCATTCCAGTCTTCTTAGGCAACACCCATTGGGTATCACCAGTGTCCAAGCAGTAAAAATATTCTCTCCCATCCTCGTGAAAATGGCGTTCCCATGTCTTCCCATCGCAGTCGACGATTGGAAGGTCAGCAGCCTGAGACGCTTTGCCTCCACCACCAGCGTATAAGTCCTCGTCTGACTCTTGCTGTATTCTTGCTGCCTCCAATTCCAGGATTTCTCCTTCGCTCATCACCATAGCAACAGGAACGACTCCTTCTGCGTCCCCAACAACGAGGATACTGCTTTTTGTCGCAGCAACAGGCGCAGTTTCTTCCACTTCACCTGTCAACAGATCACCACTTTCAGCCGCGAAACTCACCTTGTTGCGAGCTCGCTTGGAAACAGGGATAACATCCCCAACCAGTTCTGTCTGGCACCCTTGCTCCACCATCTTTGACGTAGAGGAGCTTGTTGTTGGCGCTCCCGTTGATTCAGCAGATTCCGCAGCTCGAAGAAGATGCCCATGTTTGCTCAGAAGGCGCAGCAAAACTGCTTCCATCTGGTCTTCCAGTCCTTCCACCACCGGCTTCTCTTCGCCACGCATACCACCAACATCAACCAGAGCTTCCTCATTGGGAACGACTTTTTCACCCGTTGCAGACCTTTTGACACCACCATCACCTTGGTCGCCCACATTGGAGCTTGATGATGCCACCCCAGTCCGTAACCAGTTGGTCGCCATGGCTTCAAGCTTCCACCCTAAAGCCGAAACACAAACCGCAGGGAACCTAATTTGGGCTCATAACCTACGGGGGGAACCCGAAGGGGGACGAGAAACCGAAAAGTCAACCCCAACAGAATCCCTTGATTTCCCTGGATCAACCACACAACAAACCCAAACCACAGGGCACTCACCTTTTACTACCAGGCACATGGCCCAGTCTTGAGCCATAAAAATGATTTCCGGGTTTATTAACCCTTTCAACTTCCAACACTAACTTCTTTCTACAATACCAGTTGCAGCTCCGCATAGGGTTTAGGGTTTAGGGTTTAGGGTTTAGGGTTTAGGGTTTAGGGTTTGGAGGTTTAGCGTCCAGGGTTTAGGGTTGAGGGATTGGGGCGGGACTCAGGGGCTCAGGGTTTTGTAGTTTCTACCAGGGTGGTCTGCTGTACCCCTGTGATCCCCGTGAAAAGAAGAGGGTTTAGGGCTCAGAGTTTAGGGTTTAGGGTCTATGTCTATGGGGTTGTTTAGGGCATTGTAGGGCCACCTTGCCCCGGCTAGAACGGCCAGAACGCTCAACCCTGGACCCTAGACCCTAAATCTCTTGACCTAAACCCTAAACCCTTCAGACCTACACCCGCAACCCTAAAACCCTCAGCCCCAAACCCTGAGCCCTAAGCCCTAAACCCTAAACCCTGAACCCTAAACCCTAAACCCTAAACCCTAAGCCCTAAACCCTAAACCCTAAACCCTAAGCCCTAAACGTTGCAAGACACCCGAGCCTAGGAGCTGCGCCGGAAGTCATGCTGTCTGGCAGCCATAGGATGAGGGTTTGCGGATCGGGGCTTGGGGTTTACGGTTTAGGGTTAAGGGTTTGTTAGGGTTTAGGGTTTAGGGTTTAGGGTTTAGGGTTTAGGGTTTAGGGTTTAGGGCTTAGGGCTTAGGGCTTAGGGCTTAGGGTTTAGGGAGGAATTGCCCCGCCCGTGTAGGGTTGAGGGCTTGGGGTTCGGGGCAAGGGGTTCAGGGTTTAGGGTTTAGGTTGAGCGTTGAGGCTTGAGGGTTTAGGATAACTGCCCCCTCAAACGAAGGCCTGAATCAGGAATTCGGCTGGGGTACTTCGGGTGGGTGCTAGCATGGGATCCCAATCTTTGTTTGGGTCTTTATTTCTTTATTTCTTTATTTCTTTATTTCTTTGTTTCTTTATTTCTTTATTTCTTTGTTTCTTTGTTTCTTTGTTTCTTTGTTTCTTTGTTTCTTTGTTTCTTTGTTTCTTTGTTTCTTTGTTTCTTTGTTTCTTTGTTTCCTTGTTTCCTTGTTTCTTTGTTTCTTTGTTTCTTTGTTTCTTTGTTTCTTTGTTTCTTTGTTTCTTTGTTTCTTTGTTTCTTTGTTTCTTTGTTTCTTTGTTTCTTTGTTTCTTTGTTTCTTTGTTTCTCTGTTTCTCTGTTTCTCTATTTCTCTATTTCTCTATTTCTTTATTTCTTTATTTCTTTATTTCTTTATTTCTTTATTTCTTTATTTCTTTATTTCTTTATTTCTTTATTTCTTTATTTCTTTATTTCTTTGTTTCTTTATTTCTTTATTTCTTTATTTCTTTATTTCTTTATTTCTTTATTTCTTTATTTCTTTATTTCTTTATTTCTTTATTTCTTTATTTCTTTATTTCTGTATTTCTTTATTTCTTATATTTCTTTATTTCTTTATTTCTTTATTTCTTTATTTCTTTATTTCTTTATTTCTTTATTTCTTTATTTCTTTATTTCTTTATTTCTTTATTTCTTTATTTCTTTATTTCTTTATTTCTTTATTTCTTTTCTTTATTTTTTTGTTTCTTTGTTTCTTTGTTTCTTTGTCTCTTTGTGTGTTTCCTAATTTCAACTTTTAGGGGTTCATCTCTGGAGTAGATCATGGAAGGCTGGATCCCTTGGGCCTAAACCCTAAACCCTTAAACCCTTAAACCCTTAAACCCTTAAACCCTGAAACCCTTAAACCCTTAAACCCTTAAACCCTTAAACCCTTAAACCCTTAGACCCTAAACAGTAAACCCTAAACCCTAAACCATGCACGTGGAGTTTGATTCCGCCGAAAGCACAGGTTCTCTGTCGAAACTTGTAGATTTCGCGTTGTGGCCCCATGCTCAAGGGCGGACGCGGAGAGTTTCAACCCGAAACCCTAAGCTAGGGTTTAGGGTTTAGGGTTTAGGGTTTAGGGTTTAGGGTTTCGGGTTTAGGGTTTAGGGTTTAGGGTCTACGGTTTAGGGTTTAGGGTTTAGGGTTTAGGGTTTAGGGTTTAGGGTTTAGGGTTTAGGGTTTAGGGTGCAAAGCCCTACACCCCTAAAACCCAATACCCTACATTCTAAAGCCCTCAACCCAGGTCAGCAGCAACGTCAAGCAGATAATGTCCGAGATGGTCGCTGCGCCCACGCAGCAGGCTTTTGTCTACTAGGATGCTGGCACGGTTTCATGAGGGGATTGTTCTGAATTAGGGTTTGTGTTTAGGGCTTGGTTTAGGGTCAAGGGTTTGGGGTAACCCTAAAACCTAAACCCTAAACCCTAAACCCTACACCCTAAACCCTAAACCCTAAGGGTTTGTTTTGGGTTTAGGGGGTCAGGGAAGGTCCAGAGTCTCTTTGGGGGCCTTTTCCGCGAGGCATCCTTTTCGCAATTGCCGGACCTACAGGTCCCTAGCTACGGTTTAGGGTTTAGGGTTTAGGGTTTAGGGTTCAGCAGCTCCGGGTCGAGCAATCTCTAGTAGAGCCGCTGTTTGGGCTCTTGAAAAAAACCCACCCACCCAGAGAATCCCAAAACATTAAGAAATAAAAAGTTTACATCTTTCATCAGCAAGCCCTGTCCTCCAATCTCATTTGTTCTTTCTGCTCGTGTTCTTTGTCATTCTGCTTGGTTTCCATTCTGCTCGTGTGCGTTTCTTTCTGCTCGTATTCATTCTGCTCGTATTCGTTCTTTTTCTGATCTGCTCGTCTCGTGTTCGTTCTCGTTCTGCTCGTATTCATTCTGCTCGTATTCGTTCTCTCTCTGCTCGATTTCAGTCCGCTCGTTTTCGTTGTTTTTCTTCTCGTATTCATTCTGTTCGTATTCGTTCTCTCTCTCTCTCTCTCTCTCTCTCTCTGCTCGATTTCAGTCTGCTCGTCTTCGTTCTCTCTCTGCTCGTAATCATTCTGCTCGTATTCGTTCTCTTTCTGTTCATATTCATTTTGCTCGTGTTCGTTCTCTTTCTGCTCGTATTCGTGCTTTTTCTGCGCGTATTCGTTCTCTCTCTGCTCGATTTCAGTCCGCTCGTTTTCGCTGTCTTTCTGCTCGTACTGAGTCTGCTCGTACTCATTCTCTTTCTGCTCGTATTCATTCTGCTCGTATTCGTTCTCTCTCTGCTCGACGTCAGTCTGCTCGTATTCGTTCTCTTTCTGCTCATATTCACTTTGCTCGTGTTCGTTTTCCCCGGTGACCCTGCCTATTTTTGGCCGTCTTGTTGGTTGTGTTTGGCACACTTTAAGCTGCCTGGCTTCCACATGGTTGCTTTCCAATTAGTGCCCCGGTGACCTCGCCTCATGTTGGCTCCTGCTCGTAGGGTTTGATGAGAGGCCTAGAGGTTTGTCGTATGTCCCCTCTCTTCGTGCTCGTAGGGTTTGTCGTATGTCCCTCCCTTCATGCTCGTAGGGTTTGATGAGAGGTCTACAGGTTTGTCGTACGTCCCCTCCCTTCGTGCTCTTAGATTTTGTCGTATGTCGCCTCCCTTCGTTCTCGTCGGCTTTGTCGTATGTCCCTCTTTGTCTGCTTGCAGAGAATCCCAAGAATTAAGAAACTGAGGTTTTATTTTCAAAGGTTTGTCGTATGTCCCCTCCCTTCGTGCTCGTCGGCTTTGTCGTATGTCCCTTTTCTTCTGCTTGCAGAGAATCCCAAAACATTGAGAAATGTACGGGTTTATTTTAGAGGTTTGTCGTATGTCCCCTCCCTTCGTGCTCGTATGGTTTGATGAAAGCTCTACAGGTTTGTCGTACGCCCTCTTCCTTCGTGCTCTTAGGGTTGTCGTATGCCTCCCTTCGTGCTCGTAGGGTTTGTCGTATGTCCCCTCCCTTCGTGCTCGTATGGTTTGATGAAAGGTCTACAGATTCGTCGCATGTCCCTTCCCTTCGCGTTCTTAGGGTTTGTCGCCCGAGCCAATCCCCAACCCACCCTAGAACCAACTACCCGTATTCGTTCTCTCTCTGCTCGTATTTCTCTGCGTTCTGCTTGCGTTCGTTCTCGGGGTGGGGGGGGGTGGGGTGGGGGGGAAGCGGGGAAGCTGCCTGACTGGTTGCTTGCGAAGCCCTCATCCAGGTTTCCAACCCCAGAATGGGGGTTCGGAAGTTTCCCCACCCCACCCTCGAACCACTCAAGATGAGAAAGACAGAAGGGGCTACCGCGTTGCCCGCCCGCGAAGGCTGCATCTTGATCTGGCCCAGACCCAGGTTTTCAAGCCCAGAATGAGGGTCTGGGCCAGAAGAGGGAAGAGGGAGGGGGGGGGGGGGGGGGTGGGGGTGGAGAGGGGGGGGGAAGGGGGGGGGGGGGGAGGGGGGGGAGGGGGGGGGAGGGGGGGGCGGTAGGGGGAGGGTGGGGGGAGGGTGGGAAAAAGCCGTGGCCATTGGCAAAAAAGCCGTGGCCATTGGCAAAAAAAGCCGTGGCCATTGGCAAAAAAGCCGTGGCCATTGGCAAAAAAGCCGTGGCCATTGGCAAAAAAGCCGTGGCCATTGGCAACTTTCCCGTGGCCATTGGCAAAAAGCCCGAAAAGTTGCCAATGGCCACGGCTTTTTTGCCAATGGCCACGTTCCCCATTAAGGTTGGGGGGCATTTTGTGCGAATTGGGTTTGAAAAACCCATTTTGGCGACCAACCTTAATGACATTGGGGGCCATTGGCAAAAAAGCCGTGGCCATTGGCAACTTTCCCGTGGCCATTGGCGAATTTGCCAATGGCCACGGCTTTTTTGCCAATGGCCACGGCTTTTTTGCCAATGGCCACGGTTTTTTTGCCAATGGCCACGTTCCCCATTAAGGTTTAAATTATTATATGATAGAGAGAGTTTAGGGTTTAGGGTTTAGGGTTTAGGGTTTAGGGTTTAGGGTTTAGGGTTTAGGGTTTAGGGAGGGCGGGAGGGTGGGGGTGGGAGGGGTTTACGGTTTGGGGCTGGGTGCTTACAGGGCTTGGGGTTGTTTATGGTTTATCGGGTTTGGGGCTTATCGGGCTAAGGGTTTCTTGAGGTTTAAGGGTTCGCAGGGCTTATAAGGCCTAGGGGTTCTTGGGGTTAGTGTAGTACTCTTTTGGTTGAAAGGGTTTAGGGCTTAGGAAAGGGTTTAGGGTTTAGGGTTTAGGGTTTAGGGTTTAGGGTTTAGGGTTTAGGGTTTAGGGTTTAGGGTTTAGGGTTTAGGGTTTAGGGTTTAGGGTTTAGGGTTTAGGGTTTAGGGTTTAGGGTTTAGGGTTTAGGGGTTAGGGTTTAGGGTTTAGGGTTTAGGGTTTAGGTTTAGGGTATAGAGCTTTCTTAGGTTTTGTTTTCGGGTCTAGAGCTTGTGGGCTTTTTGGCGGTTACGGGGCCAAGGTTTGGGGGTTTCTCAGGGTTTGGGGCATTCCGTGGGTTTGCGACAGGTGGCCGTCTTCGAGCGAGAGCAGGTGCTGTGCGCATGCCCCTCGGCGATCCTTTTGTGTGAAGGCTTGTCTGTAGGCTTCCCTCATCGACACCAAACCCTAAAGTCGAAACCCCAAACTCTAACCCTGGATTCTCAACCCTATGCCCTATACCACGATCTCCGAGCCCTAAATCCTAAGTCCTCAACCCTAATTATCCCCAAACTCTGAGCACCAAATCCTGAACCCCAGGCCCTGGACCCTAAAGTCCTCAACCCTCAACCCTAAACCCTAAACCCTAAACCCGAAACCCTGAACCCTAAACCGTAAAGGCCCCAAACCCCCAAGCCCTCTGCCTCTTTGTTTTGCGCGGGGCTTTAGGGGGCCCAGCCTGGCGAGATTCACAGCCATTCAGCCTTGATTAGGTCCAGGGAAAGGCCCGAAACCCGAAGCCCCCTAAACCCTCAACTCTTACACCCTCAGCCCAAACTAATTAAGCCCGAAGAGAGTGCTCTGCTTCCATTCACTAAAACTTACCAACCCGATGCCTGAAACCGCGAAACCCCCAAAGCCCAAGGCCAAGAAAACCCACAAAACGCCTAAACCCAAACCCTAAACCCTGAAACCCTAAACCCTAAACCCCAAACCCTAACCCCCGAACCCCGAACCCCGAACCCCGAACCCTAAACCCTAAACCCTAAACCCCAAACCCTAAACCCTAAACCCCAAACCCTAAACCCTAAACCCCAAACCCTAAACCCTAAACCTCTCTGACCCACGAGGCTTTGCCGACCTCCGCACCGGCCTCGGGCTGGGTTCCGGGTTTCAGGGTTTCAGGGTTTAGGGTTTAGGGTTTAGGGTTTAGGGTTTAGGGTTTAGGGTTTCAGGGTTTAGGGTTTCAGGGTTTAGGGTTTCAGGGTTTAGGCTTTCGGGCTTCAGGGTTTAGGATTTGAGGGTTTCAGGGTTTCAGGGTTTCAGGGTTTCAGGGTTTCAGGGTTTCAGGGTTTACGGTTAAGAGTTTAGCGTTTAGGTCTCAGGGTTCAGGGTTCAGGGTTTAGGGTTTAGGGTTTAGGGTTTGGGCTTTAGGGTTTAGGGCTTGGGGGTTAGGGTCTTCGGTTTAGGGTTTGGGGTTTAGCGTGCGCTAGGCCTGATGCACGAGCGACCCACCCAGTGTTCGTTGTGGTTTCAATTTCTTCCTTTCTGCTAGTAACCACCTACCTCACGCACGAGCGTGAATTGCAGATTGCACAAGCTGCGACTATGGAGCGGATGTTAAGTTGCAGCCGAACTCGGATGCAGACTTAAAGTTGCGCGCCCCGTACAAATGGGAAGGAACCAATGGCAGTGCCCTCATTTCTCTGACGAAGCCAGAAGAGTAGTGGGTTTAGGGTTTAGGGTTGAGGGTTTAAGGTTTAGGGTTTAGGGTTTAGTACCGGAGGGCCTGGGCAGGTGTCGATGAGACTCTGGGCACTGCCAGGTTTGCTGCCTGAGGAACGTGCATTTTAGCATCTTGAGTGCAGGGTTTTCAGCCTCAACCCGAAACCCTACCCTATAATCTAAACCCTAAACCCTAAACCCTACCCTAAACCCTAAACCCTAAACCCTAAACCCTAAACCCTAAACCCTAAACCCTAAACCCTAAACCCTAAACCCTAAACCCTAAACCCTAAACCCTAAACCCTAAACCCTAACCCTAACCCTAAACCCTAACCTAAACCCTAACCCCTAAACCCTAAACCCTAAACCCTAAACCCTAAACCCTAAACCCTAAACCCTAAACCCTAAACCCTAAACCCTAAACCCTAAACCCTAAACCCTAAACCCTAAACCCTAAACCCTACACCCTAAACCCTAAACCCTAATTATGGGGTCTAGAGTCTAGGGGTCGCTGCATGGTCGAAGAGGAGGTCTGCTGAGGTCGGGAATGGGTACTACGTCCCACACTGTACACTTATTGGGACACTATAATCCCCTATAGAACTGAAAGTTTACACTTTTTGGGGGCGTATGAACTCAGCAACTAAGTGTCTGACCCAAAGCCTGTGGGTTTGGGGTTTAGGGGAGAGATTGTTTTGTGTTTAGGAGATTTGGGGCTTAGGTTTCAGGACTGAGGCTTGCGGGTTTAGGACTTTGGGTTAGGATTCCGCCGTGAGAGTGGGGGTTGAAGTTCGCACGTCTTGTCCGTAGATTGGTGGGATGAGAGGCTGCAGAAGCCTTCTTCTCTGCAGTGAGAAAGCCTTTCACCCTATCAGCTCGCGATCCTTTGAGGTTGTGAGGTGGTGGCGTTCCAGACGGAAAAGGCGATCTCCCTTCTTTCTGGAGGGTGGACTACAAACCCTCAAGCCCAAGCACGCCCAAAAACCCTAAACCCTAAACCCTAAACCCTAAACCCTAAACCCTAAACCCTAAACCCTAAACCCTAAACCCTAAACCCTAAACCCTAAACCCTAAACCCTAAACCCTAAACCCTAAATTCTGAGCCCGGAGTCTACGGCATGTTCAATGAGGCAGCTGTCGGCTTTTGTTGACCTCGAGAGAAGCCCTGGGCAGCCCTAAGGCCCTAAGGAAGCCCCTAAACCCTAAACCCTAAACCCTAAACCCTAAACCCTAAACCCTAAACCCTAAACCCTAAACCCTAAACCCTTTACCCTTTAGCCCTAAGCCTAAGCCGTAGACCCTAGACCCCTTGAGAACTCAAGAAGCCCAAGACCCTAGACCTCCCCAAACTTGGGGCTTGGTTTAGGGTTTAGGGTTTAGGGTTTAGGGTTTAGGGTTTAGGGTTTAGGGTTTAGGGTTTAGGGTTTAGGGTTTAGGGTTTAGGGTTTAGGGTTTAAGTTTTCGACAGTTGGTCTTCGGGATTACCTGTACTCCCAGGGCCCTGCAGATGCAACGTGACGGATGAGAGCCATCTAAACGTAGGGGATGTCCCCCTCAATTTCGCGCAGGCGAAGAAAGCTCCAAGTAGGGTGGAATTAGGGTGGAGGGTTAAGGGTGTTTAGGGTCGTCGATGGGGCTTCAAACCAAAACTTAAAGCCCAATGTAGCACAAGCGGCCAGGCGGTGGGCCTGTACGACATCAGCACCAGCCAAGCGCCTCGGTCGTGGCCATGCGCAGGGGTGCGGTCGAGGATTTGAGACTTTGGAGTTTAGGGTGTGGGGTTGGGCTTAGGGCCTAGGAGGGCTTAAATTTAGGGTTCGGGGTTTAGGGATCCAACCCCGTTTCCCCCTCAAACCCTCAAACCCCTCAAAAACACCCCTGACCCCTTGTCTCTTAAACCCTAAACCCCTCAACCCTGAACCCCGAAAACCTCTAACACCCAACCCCCCCCCCCCCCCCCCCCAAACCCTAAACCCCGAACCCTAAACCCCGAGTTCAAAATCCTAAAACCCCAGACCCTCAGACCTAAACCCTCAAAGAACCAAGGCCCCTTCATGTGTCCCTAAATCCTATCACCCGCCCAGACTTGAAACCCCAAACCTTCAAAGGGTTCGGGTTTTGGGCTTAGGGCTTAGGGCTTAGGGTTTAGGGTTTAGGGTTTAGGGTTTAAGCGCCAATAGAAACGACAGAAAGCACGAACCTTCTAGCAGAATAGAGTTGGGCCTCAACCCTAAACCCTAAACCCTAAACCCTAAACCCTAAAGCTTTTGACGGCTGAATTTTTGGTTTCGGGGGGTTTAAGGGGTTTTGGGTTTCCTACTGTTTCTTAAGAACCCCCCAAAACGTAAGGAGAAGCCTCTTATAAGGGTAATAATATAGCCTCAGCCCCAAACCCCAAACCCTAAATCGCAAACCCTAAACCCTCCCGAGTGCCCCTAAATGAGGGCCTGAAGTGTACCAACATGTGGTATGAGCGCATGCGTTCTCGAGGGTACTTGCGAGTGTCGTCTTAGTAGGGTTCGTGGTTCAGGGTTTAGGGTTTAGGGTTTAGGGTTTAGGGCTTAGGGTTGAGGGTTTAGGGTTTCGGGTATTCGGGTGTTCGGGTATTCGATTTCTTGACCAAAAACGACCTTGCCCAGTAAAACGGCGACCTTCGGGGCCGAAGGCAGCATTTTTACTGGGCAGGGGGGACCCGAAGGTCGCCGTTTTACTGGGCATGGGCAAGGTCGTTCTATAAGCAAAATGTTTTCTTAATGTTGTGGGATTCTTTGGGCGGGTGGGTGTTTTCCTGGAGTAATTGCTTGACTCGTGAATGCTTGGACTTGAGATGCTGAACCCTAAACCCTAAACCCTAAACCCTAAACCCTAAACCCTAAACCCTAAACCCAAAACCGTAAACCCTAAACCCTAAACCCTAAACCCTAAACCCTAAACCCTAAACCCTAAGCCCTGAACTCATGTCGCCCGTGAGGTCCGATGTCGCAAAGAGCTCTCCTCACGCGGAAAGCGGCATCTCAGGGCTCTAGCCGCCCCCTGGCCTCCATGCTGTGCCAGTTCTGTTTCTGATTTGGGTTTAGGGTTTAGGGTTTAGGGTTTAGGGTTTAGGGTTTAGGGTTTAGGGTTTAGGGTTTAGGGTTTAGGGTTAGGGTTTCGCTTAAGGGCTCAGGTTTTAGCATTAAAGCCCTGAACCCCTGCCCTAAATCTGACAAAACATTCAAACACCCTTGAACTCGACTCGGCTTGGTGTGCTTTGGGTTCCAGGGTGACGGGTTTAGGGTGTTTAGTGTTGGAGTTTAGGGTTTAGGGTTTAGAAAAACCTCAACTTCATAGCCCGCCAAATCATTCAAACATACTGTGAACACCATGAAAGAACCTGACACTCCACAAGCGCACGTCCCGTAAGGAACCCCTAAACACTGCCTCGCAGCCGCGCACCCCTAAACCCTCAACCCTAAACCCTAAACCCCAAACCCCAAACCCTAAACCCTAAACCCTAAACAGACCCTGGAACCCCACCATGGCGCACACCCGCACAACTCTGCAACGCCTTCTGTCCTGGCAGGGTTTAGGGTTTAGGGTTTAGGGTTTAGGGTTTAGGGTTTAGGGTTTAGGGTTTAGGGTTTAGGGTTTAGGGTTTAGGGTTTAGGGTTTAGGGTTTAGGGTCAGTTTTCGGGCTGGCGAACCCCTGAACGCCAAACGCCAACCCACAAAACCCAAAGAAACCTGGACTCCAGCCTCCAAACTCATGATCGCCCAAAGCGCTCAAAGCCCCAAAGCCCCCAAAACCCCCCAGCGCCCCCAAAAACCCCTACTAAGCCCTGAAGCCCCGCTCAAGCCCTTCCAGCAGTCATGGACAAACCGAAGGCCCTCCCCAACACCACCCCTTTCTTTTTTGGGTTAGGGTTTAGGGGGCACCAAAAGCCCTGGCAATCCCGGAATCTCTCAAACACCTAGAAACCCTAGCCCTGGACACCCTTGGACAAGGATCCACAGGCCTAAAAGAATCCGGCAGCTTGGGATGTTCCTCCTTATGCTCACAGTCCTTAATAGGGAGTATAATAGGGGGTGTTACAATTGAGGGGGAACATTTCAACCTGCAGCCCTTGAAAGCCCCCCCTCCCCCTAAGCCCTCACAGCTCGAGAATTCTTAAAGCCCTTCAAGCCTTTCAGCTCAACAAAAGCCCGACTAACGCCCTCTGAACTCCCTAAGCACCATAAAACTGTTAAACTGTTAAACCCTGAACCCTAAACCCCAAACCCTCAACCCTCAACCCTCAACCCTCAACCCTCAACCCTAAATCCTCTGCCTTCCGGGCCCTCGGAGGTCAACCCATCCACTGGCGGGGTGGCCCTGCTCCCTGGACCCGTCTTGGGGGGCGGGGGGGGAATTTTCGATTTCAGGGTTCAGGGGGTGTAGGCTTTAGGGTTCATGGTTTAGGTTTCCGGGGGGGGGGGGTTTATGGTTCAGGGTTCAGGGGGTTTAGGGGGTTTAGGAGGTTTAGGGTTTAGGAGGTTTAGGGTTTAGGAGGTTTAGGGTTTTGGGTTTGGGGGTTTAGGAGGTTTAGGGGTTTAAGGGTGTAGGGTTTGGGTTAGGGCCGAGAATGGGGGAGGGGATGGGCGGGGGTTTCTTTAGTAAGGGCTCGAGTGTTTTTGGTCTGTTGGGGGTACAATTTGTTTTTGGGAGATCACCTAAGAATGCCCACAGCCCTCCCTCCCCCACAACCCCAAAGCCATAAAACCCCAACCTCCCCCCCCCCTGCCCCCTCCCCCCAAAAGAAAGAAGAGACAGAATACCCTGAACCCCAAACCCCAAACCCCAAGCCCTAAACCCAAAACCCTAAACCCCTCACCCTAAACCCCTCACCCTAAACCCCTCACCCTAAACCCCAAACCCTAAACCCTAAACCCCAAACCCTATAAGATGACAAGGGAAGAAGCAAGAGCTGCCGAGGCTTCTGGAGGTTGGCGCCACGCCTCCACGGGACTTGGCCCCGAAGCCGCAGGAGGTTTAGGGTTTAGGGCTAGGGTTCGGGGTTTAGGGTTTAGGGTTTAGGGTTCAGGGTTCAGGGTTTCGGGTTTCGGGTTTAGGGTTTAGGGTTTCGGGTGAACGCCTGAGCAAAAGGGCCTTAAGTGTAGTAAGGCCCTTTTGCTCACGCTGTTACCCTAAACCCTAAACCCTAAACCCCACGGGCGTGGGGTTTCTAGCCGGAGCCGTCGATCTTGCCGTAAACCCTAAACTCTAAACTCTAAACTCTAAACTCTAAACTCTAAACTCTAAACTCTAAACTCTAAACGCTAAACTCTAAACTCTAAACTCTAAACCCTAAACCCTAAACCCTAAACCCTAAACTCACCAGGTGATGTTCTGGCCCTCCGGGCAGCTGGCGGACGAAGAGCCTCTGAAGTGGACCATCGAGGACGGCTCAACTTGCACCCCAAAGCCAAGCCCTCTTACCCTAAACCCTAAATCCTAAACCCTATTCCCCAGCCCTAAACCCTGAACCCTAAACCCTAAACCCGAGACCCTAGACCCTAGACCCCCAAAACCCCTAAATCCTAACCTCTAAAGCTCTAAAACCCTAAACCGTCCGTTTCTGGTTCTTAGAAACGCGAAGAAGCACATGTGGTCCGCTACCTCCCCACCACCAAGCCGTCACAGGGGACGGAGTGCTACGACCTCCCGGCGGATTGCTATGAGGTCAGCAAGGGCATCTCCCAGCTGTGCATGGGCCCGCTTCGAAACGAACAGCTACGTGTTCCGCTGCATCGCTATGCGTCCCAGTTGTGGTGCTCATGCCTGCAACGGCGGCAATGGCACGCGCTAGATATACACTCCAGCCACGAGTGCCGCTTCTGACTGGTTCCGCTATCCATGACTCGGGAACGGCCGCCCTCAGCTCCGCCAAGCATCAAGAGGCCGTAAGCCCTCCAAGGGTACACGGTTTAGGGTTTAGGGTTTAGGGTTTAGAGTTTAGGGTTTAGGGTTTAGGGTCTAGGGAGCCCGTTGGCAAGCAGAAAGCAAACCTTGAGAACATGAACAAACACGCGTAATTGCTTCAATGCAAGAGGCACGGGGCGTCCCAGAGCAGCCCGTGGTGACGCCTAGGGCCCTGACCCCCGAAACCCACGCAGAAGGAATAGAAACAGGTCACTATAGGTAGGCCCCTGGGATATTGTATAAACCCTAAACCCGAAACCCTAAACCCGAAACCCTAAGCCCTTTCCCTTGCTAGGTTGAAGAGCATCCTCTTTCGAAAATATTGCTTTCAGAGGGTTTTTAGGGGTTAATCTAGTTGTCAGGTGCAGAGGTCGAGATTGTGGTGGCAGTTTCAGGGTGAGTTTTCGTGCAGGGTTTAGGGTTTAGGGTTTAAGGTTTAGGGTTTAGGGCTTAGGGTTTGGAGGTTAGGCAGCCAGCAGACCGAAGTGAAGATATCAAAGCCTGGGACAAGGAAGCATTGCTTGCCTAACCTTGAACCCCAGACCTCTAAGCCCTAACCCCTAACCCCTAAACCCTAAACCCTGATTCCTAAACCCTAAACCCTAGCTCCTAAACCCTAAACCCTAAACCCTAAACCCTAAACCCTAAACCCTAAACCCTAAACCCTAAACCCTAAACCCTAAACCCTAAACCCTAAACCCTAAACCCTAAACCCTAAACCCTAAACCCTACATCCTAAACCCTGATTTCTAAACCCTAAACCCGAACTCCTAAACCCTAAACCCGAACTCCGCAGGGCGTATCCAGTTCCTCCGTATCCAGTTCCTCCGTGAGCTCCAGTGCCTGGACTGGACCTCCTTAAGCCCAAAACCCTACTGAACCCTGAACCCTGAACCCTGAACCCTGAACCCTAAACCCTAAACCCTAAACCCTAAACCCTAAACCCTAAACCCTAAACCCTAAACCCTAAACCCTAAACCCTAAACCCTAAACCCTACTGAACCCCGGGCTTCAGGGCTTCAGGCTTAGGGTTTTTTTCGGGAGCCCGGGTTTTGAGGAGTCCAGGGTTCGGGGATTTAGGGTTTAGGGTTTAGGGTTTAGGATTTGGGCTGTATGGTTTCGGGGGTGAAGGCTACAAGCAGCATGTCTGGACAGGGCGGCGCAGATCAACAAGCGGGACCGTGCCATTTTTCAAAGATCGACGCCGAAGACCTAAGACCTTAGATCCCAAACCCTGAGCAGGAACTGTCGATTTCGCAATCACTTCTGTCGCAAGAGGTTGAAACTGCCAGAACTATCATCCGCCCTAATTCCCGAACAGGCCCGACCACCTAGAGCCTAAACCCTGAACCCTGAGCCCCAACAACCCTGAGCCCTCAACCCAATAGCCCGAAGCCCGAAACCCTAGCTTTGAAAGTTTCAACTGTATAAATCCTAAACCTTAACTTTGTGGTACTTTACTGTAACTTTAGATCCTTAAGCCTTTTTGGCTTTCTTGGCTTTCTGAATAAGGCAGCTAAACATTTATTTTATAGCTGCCCTTCTGAGTGCAGCCAAGTTAAACCTTAAAACCTAAACCCTAAACCCTAAACCCCCTTAGCTAAGGTCTACCTCCCAGCATCGCAACCTGGGCAGCAACAAGACGATTCCCAAGCTTCGGGTTTGGGGCCTTAGGGCCTTAGGATTTGGGGTGGGTCATCGCCCAAAGTTCCAAGCCCCTAAAGACCTAAAACCCCTAAACCCTAAACCCTAAACCCTAAACTCCAAACTCCGAAAACCCTACGCCCCTAATGTGAGTGGGAGGGCGGGCATGGCAGCCAGCGCAATAAAGCAGCCAAGGCATGGACTGCGAACCCCTTAGCTCGCAAGGGTTTTGGGGTTTAGGGTTTAGGGTTTAGGGTTTCGGGTTACTGTTGTCGGTGAGTGTGTCTAGGGTTCCCTATAAATGCACGGAATTGGAGCAATAAAAACCATACTCCAGATCCCTCAGCCCTGTAAGCTACTTGCTTACTGTACCGCCCAACCATCGACCGAAGCCCTACAAGGCACTGTCGCAAGCCGGCTACACTTCGACTTCGGGTCCAGTTATTCTGCACCTGGGCTTTCACGGCAGGGTAGGCTTTAAGGTTAAGGGCTCAGGATTAGGGTTTAGGGCCAGTTCAGGGTTTAGGGCATAAATGCCTGGACCCCAACCCCACATGCTGCACGCTGGCCCCCTCCCTGTGGTAGGAATCTCTTCACCAAGAGAGGGGATGTCGCGGGGTATAACGATAAGAAAGGTTGGATCCGAAACCCAAGGTTTAAGCCTTAGGCCATAGACCTTGGCTTTGGAAGCTTTGGGTTCAGGGTGCTAGGGTGTTAGGGTGTTAGGGTGTTTAGGGTTTAGGGTTTAGGGTTTAGGGTTTAGGGTTTAGGGTTAGAGCGTTTAGGGTTTAGGGTTAGGGCGTTTAGGGTTTAGGGTTGTAGCCAGCATGGCTCTCAGACCTGGTTCACAAGAGTGTGGCTTCCCATGGAGTCAGACGCCCTGAGCCGTAACCCCTACACCCTAAACCCTAAACCCTAAACCCTAAACCCTAAACCCTAAACCCTAAACCCTAAACCCTAAACCCTAAACCCGAAACCCTAAACCCTAAGCCCTAAACCCTAAACCCCCCCCCAGGTGTCGCAGCTGTGCTGGCGCTGTCCTTGCTTGGCGGCTGCTCTTCTGTACTTGGAGGTTGAGGGAGGATGTGCGGCTCACAGTCTTAGGTTTAGGGTTTAGGGTTTAGGGTTTAGGGTTTGGGGTTTGGGGTTGGGGGTTTAGGGTTAGGGTTTAGGGTTTAGGGAGCACCCTTGTCCCCATACCCCTGAAGGTATACTAAAGGGAATCCCAGCTCTCGCTAAACCATGTTCCAAGTTTCTGGAGTTTACTGTACGGTTTGAGGCTTTTTTGCAGACCCTAAGATCCAAATCCGAAACCCAGAATCCTACACCCTAATATAGGGGCCTAGATGATTAGAACAGGGTTTTGGGGGCTACAAAAGAGTATACTTACATAGGAGCCACAAGGGAATGATTTTGGTAATTCTTCCGATCCCTATCTTAGACTCTTGAGAATCCTACGCCCTAAACCCTACACCCTGAACCCTAAACTCTAAACCCTAAACCCTAAACCCTAAACCCTAAACCCTAAACCCTAAACCCTAAACCCTAAACCCTGAACTCCAACCCTTAAGACCCTGCAGCGCTGTGACATTACAGTCAGGTCGGGTGTCTGTGCCCCGGACTCTTGAAACCCTTTGCGCAGACACGCGACCTGACGGTAATGTCAGAGCGCTGCAGGGTCGGTCTTAAGGGTTGGAGTTCAGGGTTCAGGGTAAGGGTTTAGGGTTTAGGGTTTAGGGTTTAGGGTTTAGGGTTTAGGGTTTAGGGTTTAGGGTTTAGGGTTTAGGGTTTAGGGTTTAGGATTTGGGGTTTAGGGTTTGGGGTTCAGGGTTTAGGGTTTAGGGTTTAGGAGGTGGCTCATCAGGCTGCAGGCGTCCTGCTTGAAATGATCCAACAGCCACGCCTCGGCAGTCAAAACTCCAACTCCCAGCCCTAGACACGAAACACCTGAAGCCCTTGAAGCTTCGACCCCCAAATCCCCAAACCCCAGAACCCCTGAACCCTCAACCCTAAACCCTAAACCCTAAACCCTAAACCCTCAACCCACATTGTAAGATCCCAAATGCCCAGGCTAACGCCCATGGGCGCGCAGCTCATGGCCGAGAGGACGCTGGCAGAGGAGAACGGCGACTGGGTTTAGGGTTTAGGGTTTAGGGTTTAGGGTGTAGGGTGTCTATCATGGCTTAAGGCAGTTTGGGGTTTTCGGGTTTTTGGGGGTTGTACGATTTCAGGGTTGTAGGGTTCAGGGTTTCAGGGTTTAGGGTTCAGGGCAATTTCGGGTTTAGGGTTTGGTGTTTGGCGTGTCAGGGTTTAGTTCCAAAACCCTGAGGCCACAAATCAATGTCCGTGCCCAAAGCCGAAACGCCCACAGCTCAAGGAAACCCTCAGGCATAGGTAGAAGCGGTTTACATTAGGCTCCTCATGCGCTCCAGTTTCCTAGCACCCCGCTGCAATCTGTAGTCCTTGTGGGCCTGTAGGGAGGGTGGTGCCCGGGAATGGGGGATCCCTGGGGACGAAGCTCTTTACAGAAGTTCCCCAAACCCTAAACCCTAAACCCTCAACCCTAAACCCTAAACCCCAAACCCTAACCCCTAAAACCCTAAACCCTAAACCCTGAACCCTAAACCCTAAACCCTGAACCCTAAACCCTAAACCCTATAAACCCTAAACTACCCCAAACCACCCTAAAGCCTAATACCCTAAAACCCTAAAACCCTAAAACCCTAAACCCTAAACCCTAAAACCCTAATCCCGAAACCCCAAACCCTAAACCCCTAACCCCTAAACCCTAAACCCTAAAACCCTAAACCCTAAACCCTGAACCCTGGACCCTAAACCCTAAACCCCCAAACCCTAAACCCTATACGCCATCCAGGTGGAGTTGTGTCGCTGTCCTTCCATGGGCAATGGGCGGCGCTGGCGCAGTCAGATCGGCTCCAGGCAGGGAAAAGCTCGGGGACTTTGGGGCGAGCTTGCGCCGAACTTTCAATGTGGGTTTAGGGTATAGGGTTTGGGGTTTAGGGTTTGGGGTTTAGGGTTTAGGGTTTAGGGTGTGGAGTTTAGGGTTTAGGGTTGAGGGTGGAGGGGTTTAGGGTTTAGGGTTGAATTATGAGGGTTCAGGGTTGAGGGTTGAGGGTTGGGGCTTGTGAGGCTTACATGTTGAGAGCTTTTTTCAGGGGTTTGGGGTTTAGGGGCCTGAGAGTTTTGGGGGCCACAGGGCTCTCTGTTGCCCCGAAACCCCCGACCCAGAATACCTGCCAACCCCAAACCCCAAACCCCAAGCCCCAAACCCCAAACCCTAAACCCTAAACCCTGAACCGTAAGCCCTACTGGTTATAGCGTTTAGGGTCTAAGGTTTAGGGTTGGGTGGTTTCGCGGCAAAAGGATTGGGGATTGTGAGTCGCCCTGTCCCTCAACAGAACGGTAGATCTACTAATCAGTCAAGTCAAATTCCAATAGTTGCGGGCTTTATCTGCTCGGTTAGGGTTTAGGGTTTAGGGTTTAGGGTTTAGGGTTTAGGGTTTAGGGTTTAGGGTTTAGGGTTTGGGGTTTAGGGTTTAGGGTTTGGGGTTTAGGGTTTAGGGTTTAGGGTTTAGGGTTTAGGGCTCTATGCCGTGCCCGATTTTAGGGTCTAGGGGGGTAGGGTTTGGGGCTTAGGGGCTTTACACTTCTAGGATGCCCAGTAGTGCCCTTATTCCCTTTTTGGGGGGGGATTAGGTTCCCTTATAAACCCCTTTAAGCAAAAAAGGGCACCCTTTTTAAGCCTAGGTTACTGGGCCTAGACTTTAGGCTTTACGAGCTGTGCGCGCTTGGCGAGGTGTGGGCTTTCCGTGAAGCTGAAGAGCTGGAGCCCTGGGCGTGCGAGGTGGTCTGCACCATAGAAAGAGCCCCGGCTTGTTTATATTTCGGTTCGGTTGTCGCCCTAAACCCTAAACCCTAAACCCTGAACCCTAAGCCCTAAACCCTAGACCCTAAGCCCTAAACCCTAAACCCTAAACCCTAAACCCTAAGCCCTAAGCCCTAAACCCTAACCCGGTGACCGGCATCTCAGTCTAGAAATCGTGACAGCAAGCCCGCCGAAGCTCCCCAACCCTCGATCCCAGCCTTGTAGCTATGCACAACACTCCTGCGGTTCAGGCCGTAGGTCTAGGACAACTCAGAACGCAATGATTGGAAGCCTCGTGTACAACTTAGTGCCCTTGTACAGCGTGTAAAAAGAAGCCTGACATAAGGAACCTACCTTGGAACTCTGCTTTAAAGCTGCCCTTCCAGTGGAGTAATTGGGGTTTAGGGTGTCTCAAGCCCTCAGCCATTCTGGATTGCGGCCGCCCGTGGGCATGGGTTCGCACATTTAGGGTCGGCTGTGAACGTTGCGGTTTCGGGTTTTGGGTTTAGGGTTCAGGGTTTAGGGTAAACCGTAAACCCTAAACCCCAAACCCTGAACCCTAACCCTAAACCCTCAACCCTAAACCCTAAACCCCTAAAGACGTCTCGCACATCCTCGGCTGCCGCCCAGGAAGCCCCGCCGCCTTTGCCGTGCCTTTGGCCCGATGGTCGCCATTGCCCGTTCACCCTGGAACCCCGCAAAACCACCAAACCACCGGGTTTAGGGTTTAGGGTTTAGGGTTTAGGGTGTAGGGTTTAGGGTTTAGGGTTTAGGGTTTAGGGTTCCCGAAACCCCCAACAAGCCCCCAAAACCCTAAACCCAAAACCCCAAAAGCTCTAAAACCCGAAGCCCTAAACCCCTAAACCGCCTAAAACCCTAAACCCCTAAAGCCCCAAACCCCTAAATCTAAGGTTGGAGCCATGGGCCCTTAGCATGGTCCCTCACCCTTCTTTATAGGGATCCGAAGTATGGGCCTTTACTATACGTAGTGTACATAGTAAGGGTTTAGGGTTTAGGGTTTAGGGTTTAGGGTTTAGGGTTTAGGGTTTAGGGTCCCACATCAAGGGCCCATACTTGAAGCTCTAGACTAAGCCCCTAAACCCCTAAGTCCCGTCTCCAAACCCCTCCTTTCATGGACCTCTGTGGGCATCTTTGACAAACTTTTTGGGGCAGTGTGGCGTTTAGGGTTTGGAGTTTATGGTTTAGGGTTTGCCCCAAAGCTAAAACCCCAAACCCTAAACCCCAAACCCGAAACCCTAAACCTAGGGTTGTTAGATGTCTCTCTGGTTTAGGGGGTTGCTGTCCCCTTAAACCCCAAACCCTCAACCCTAAACCCGAAACCCCAAACTCTAAACCCGAAACCCTAAACCCTAAACCTCCCCCCCCTGGACTCCCACGTCGGAAAATCATCTGACCCAGGTCATCGAGGAATCCTCACCCAGCTCCTGTCTCCTTGCTATGACAGGCCGGAGCCTCTTGAGGGTTTAGGGTTTAGGGTTTAGGGTTTAGGGTTTAGGGTTTAGGGTTTAGGGCTTAGGGAGTTTCGGGGGTTTCTTTTGACTTAGTAAGTCTAATTCGTATCCTTAAAAAGCCTCCCCACAACACCTACACAAGGAATATAGGGCCGAGGGTCACCACCCCAAAGCTTGGGCGCTTTTTAAATTCAGGGTTTCGGGTTTAGGTTTTAGGGTTTAAGGTTTAGGGCCGCAAAGCTCTGTAGCACCTACAGCCCTAGACCCTGACACCCTAGACAGTGTTTGTCGGCTTGAGTTTGGGTTAGGGGGTTTAGTTCGAGCTTCGAGTTGCGGGGGTGTGGGGCGTAAGAGCTTTCGGGGCTTTTGCCCGGCCTAACCTCCGGATCTCTAAACCTGATAAAATCCTCAACCCTTTAAACCGTCAACCCTGAACCCGAAACCCTCAACCCTAAACTGCCCTAAACCCGAAATCCTAGACCCTAAGCTCTAGTGCCCTAGACCTTAAGACCCCCAACCCTAAACCCGAAACCCGAAACCCGAAACCCTACACCCTAAACCGCCTAAACCCCAAACCCGAAACCCGAAACCCTAAACCCTAAACCCGAAACCCGAAACCCTAAACCCTAAACCCTAAACCCGAAACCCTAAACCCTAAACCCTAAACCCTAAACCCTAAACCCGACCCTGGAGGCCTTCTGGATGCTCCGGCGCAAGTGTGGCGGGTGCAGCGGAGCGGGGCTCGCGAGCTCGTCAGGGGCTTGGGGGGCTTTCGTAAGGTTTAGGGCTCAGGGCTCAGGGCTGAGGGCTTAGGGTTTAGGGTTTAGGGTTTAGGGTTTGGGGATTAGGGATGTTCAGGATTTCGGGCTCGGGGCTTTTGCAGGGTTCAGGCTTAAGGGTTGAGGGCTTCTGGCCTTTCTAAGTTCGGGTTGCTTTTGGAAACCCTTTGTCTAAGAATTCTTGTCAGGAAAGGAATCCTAAGGCAGTCAAATCGTTTCTTTTCTTTTTTTGTTTCTCGTTTCGGGGTTTAGGTTGTGGGATTTGGGATTTCGGGTTTGAGGTTTCGGGTTTCGGGTGTCTCACGACGTTTAGGCACCTGCACCCAGGGTCAGGCTCCTTCCCAGCCTACCTGCCCAGTTGAAGCGACTGTCTTCGATTCGCACGGTTTTGGTGTTTTGGGGCTTAGGGTTTATGGAATTGTGTGATGAGGATTTCAGGGTCTAGGGCTTCGGGCTTGGGCTCTAAACCTTAAGCCCTCAGCCCTCAGCCCTGAGCCGTAGACCCGAAACCCTAAACCTTGCAGCTGCGAAGAGGTGTATCGCGTGACGCCAAACGCGAGCAGCAACATCAGGGCCCTCAGCTTTTGCGGGGAGGCGGGGGTGGGGGATTAGGGTTCAGGGCTTAGGGCTTTAGGGTTTAGGGGTTTAAGCCATAAGTCGAAGCCTTCAAGACCCCGAACTTTTTCTCCCAAATTCTAAGGAGCCAAAATCGCAAAGCTCCGTACTTTGGGGGCCACAGTAGGGTTTAGAATTTCTGGTTTTTGGGAATGGGGCCCAGGGTTTGTGCTTTGGGTCTTGGGGTTTAGGGTAAGGGGTTTAGAGGTTAGGGGTTGGGGTTTAGAGTTTAGGGTTTGGGTTTAGGGTCTGGGGTTTATGGGGTTGGGGTGCTGCAGGACTCCAACGCTTTGCTCGGGGTGCTGGAAGATGGACATCTCATGCTCTGCAAGTTGAAAGAGGGAGTCTTGGCCAAAGGTGCTGAGGGCTTAAATGGAGGTTTAGGTTGCCCAAACCCCTACACAAAAACCCTAAAGTCAGGGTAGATATGAGGTTGGGGTTTCCGATGTCTTCCTAGCTCCCCCCCCCCCCCCCCAAGATTTGTGGGATGCGGGCCCGGATCCGGGCTCCCCCCCACCCGGGGTTATCGAACCCCCTTCTACCCGGCATTGGCAGGTACCCTAAACCCTGGACCTGAAACCCATGAACCCAAGCCGTAAACCCAAAGCCCGCTGTACCCTAAACTCCTCCCTGAACCCTCTAACTGCATCCCCCAACCAAGATCCCTTCAGAACCCTCAGCCCCTAAACCCTAAACCCGAAACCCCAAACCCCTAACCCCTAAACCCTAAACCCACTAAGGATCCCAGATCTGTATGTTCGATGACGGCTCCCTGCGAACCGTCGACATCTCCCGGGATCGGTGCCTGATGGTAGCTGGCTTCGCCTTTAGGGTTTAGGGTTTAGGGTTTGGGGTTTGGGGTTTCGGGTTTAGGGTTTAGGGCTCAAGGTTCGGGAGTTTTTGCTGAGGTTTTTTTGGGGGGGCTCGCCGGGAGCCCTTGCTCGAAGTCCTAAACAGGGGGTTAACGTGGGAGGATTGACGACTTTGGCGCGGCTTTGGGTTAGTTGCATGTTTTCTGGTTTTTTTGGCAGGGAATCGAGGAAACGGGTGCGGTGACAGCGCGGGATAGCAAAGCGATACTTCCAAGTGAGGGTACCCTGGATTTCTTTCGAGTACGGTTCTTTCTTCCAGCCTGAAAGCAAGCCTCACACGCTGTGTGCACCCTGAATCTCGCTTATTTTCTGTCTCTCTTTTTTGTGGAAGGCCCGAAGCAAGCCAAAACTAAGAACAACCCTGCCCAAGCCCTCCCATACCCTAAACCCTAAACCCCAAACCCCAAACCCCAAACCCTAAACCCTAAACCCTAAACCTTTAACCCTAAACCCTAAACCCAAATTGGAAATTGGCACCTCGTTTAGCCCAGCACCTATCCTAGCCGAAAGGCTTGAATAGGTTCCTAAACCCTGAAGCCTGAAACCCTAAACCCTGAAACCCTTAAACCCTTAAACCCTTAAACCCTTAACCCCTTAACCCCTAAACCCCTAACCACCTAAACCCCTAAACCCCTAAACCGCGAGACCGTAACTCCAGTTCTCAACCTCTTAGATTTCAGGGAACCCTAAACCCGAAACCCTAAACCCTAAACCCTGAACCTTCTTTTCTTCTCCGCGCTTTTGGGTGCAAGCTCTCCGGCCGAGCCCCTCATTTTCTTAAACCAAATGTTTCTTATTCAGCTCTGTCACTGTAGCTTACTTAGGGTCTAGGGTTTAGGGTTTTGGGGTTTGGGGTTTGGGGTTTGGGGTCTGAGGTTTAGGGTTGACCTGAAAGCCCTAAGTCAAGTAGGGTTAGCAAGGTGCATAGGGTTTCTAGGGGATACGAAGTTGACTTACAACCTCCCTGTACAGCTGAGTATGATGAGCTGCGGGAGTAAGCGGAGCAGAAGCAACAGAACAGCGATGGCTTGGGATGTTCCCCCTTTTACTAACAGTCCTGAATAGGGATCCTAAAGGGGGGGTACCGTAATCCCCATTTAAAGGACTTTTAGTATAGGGGGGAACATCCCAAGCGACGGCAGGTACCTTGGCAGTAACGCTAGCTTGGGCAGCAGCACGTCGTATTTCTAACGATGCCCTGGCAGCCACGCCAACTGCGCCCTGAACCCTAAACCCTATACCTAAGCCCTTGAACCCTGAACCCTGAACCCTAAACCCTAAAGCTCCAGCCCTGAAACCCCAAGCCCCGTATCCTAAGCCCTGCACCCTAAAACCCTCAGAAGCGATGTCTCAGGTCAGCTCCCTCCAGGAATGCTTTCGGATCTTCCGCGTGGGATCGGGAGCTGAGTAGCCTTCAGTGGTGCCAGGCCCGATGGCAACTTTTGGGGTTTCATGGGGCCTTGGGCATAAAGCCTGAGCCCTAAACCGCCCTAACCCCTACGCCCTACGCCCTAAACCCTAAGCCCTAAGCCCTAAGCCCCAAGCCCAGCCCTGGAGCCCTGAGCCCTAAGCCCTAAACTCTAAACCCTGATCCCCGAACCAGCTCCCAGCCCGGAAGTCCTAAACAAGCAGCCCTAAACCCTAAACCCTAAACCCAGATCGCTAATCCAGCCTCTGAATGGCGAACTCCTTACTGTTGGTTAGTAGGGAATCAGGGAATGAGGCACCCTAGATCCCCCTACCCTACAGTAAGCCCTAAACCCTAAACCCTAAACCCTAAACCCTTAGCCCGAAACCCTAAACCCCAAATCCTCATTCCCCCATGCCCTACTAACCAGCAGTAAGAACTCTTAGCCCATAGATTGCGAAGCTGGCCTGCTGGCCTCGGATCCGCCCGCGGCGCGAAAACGAGGGTTTAGGGTTTAGGGTTTAGGGTTTAGGGTTTAGGGTTTAGGGTTGTTGAGTCATTAGCATGAGTATCGTCATCATTACCGTGATGATGATCACTATCATTGCAACTCGTAATCCCTAAACCTGCATGCCCTCGGCTAAGGACTCAATGGCACAGTGTCGGCGCTTGCTGGACACTTGCTAGCATCAAAGGGAGGCTGGGCGTGTTTTTGGGTTTCATTTAGGGTATTGGGGCATTGGGGTCTAAAGAGCATAGGGGTCAGGGTTTGGGCCTGGAGTTCAGGGCGAGGGCGCTTGCAGTTTTGGGCACCCCATACCTAAAAACTCACACTCTAGGTCTGAAGCCTCCGCTTTTGGCTACCGGGCACTTCTCTTCTTCGTGTTGCAAGCTGCGACCTCCTCTCCCCTTCGCGATCGTTGCCCCAGGAATGCGATGCCCAATACTCCCAACAAGGTTCAGGGTCCAGAAATAACGTTTGGGGTTTAGGGTTTAGGGTTTAGGGTTTGGGGTTTAGGGTTTAGGGTTTAGGGTTAGGGTTTAGGGTTTAGGGTTTGGGGTTTAGGGTTTAGGGTTTAGGCTTCCGGGATGCCCACTGATAGGCACAACCGGCTCGGGCTTTGCGGGACAGCGGCCATGCTCCCGAAACCCCAAACCCTAAACCCTAAACCCTAAACCCTATACCCTATACCCTAAACCCTAAACCCTAAACCCTATACCCTAAACCCTAAACCTTATACCCTAAACCTTAAACCCTAAACCGTTCCTCGCGGGCCTCATGGGCATTTGGCCTGTAGCCCAGCTACAGCGAGCTCGTAAGTCCGATGACAAGGGCGGTGTTTAAGGTCTAGTATCGGGGTCGGATGAATGACTAGCAGGAGTTCCTTATGGTCCCTGCGTACTTGTAGTATAATAATAACCCCAAAAGCCCATTGTAATCATTAAGGCCCCTATAGTATAGGGCCCTAAACCCTCACCCTAAACCCTCAACCCTCAAGCCTCAACCCTCAACCCTAAACCCTTCGTCAATCTCGAGAGCAGTTTACGGCAGGGTTGGTGTTTGTCGTCCGCCCAAGAACCCAAAGCCCTGAACCCTGAACACTATTCCACCCTAAACCCTAAACCCTAAACCCTAAACCCTAAACCCTAAACCCTAAACCCTAAACCCTAAACCCTAAACCCTAAACCCTAAACCCTAAACCTTAAACCCTAAAACTTAAACCCTAAACCCTAAACCCTAGACCCTAAACCCTAAACCCTAAACCCTAAACCCTAAACCCAAGTACTGGAGGTTCATGGCTACTTAAACCCAATCAGAAGTCTACTTCTAAACTGCTTAGGGGACTTAGGGGGCTTGCTTATAAGTACAGCTACTGTTGGGGTTATAAGTGCCCTGAAGCTCCTAACTCCTTAAACCCTGAACTACTAAACTCGTAAGAAAGCACCCCTAACCCCCGAAACCCGAAAAACCCTGAAACCCCCAAGTGCTGTAGGTTGGTTCAGAGCTTAGGGTTTCGGGTATCGGGTTTAGGGTTTGGGGCTTAGGTTTAGGGTTTGGGGCTTAGGGTTTAGGGTCCTGCGCCTTTGAGGATCGGCAGAAGTGGGAGACAGAGACGCTGAGCCAACAAGCGCGGCGGGCGCAGCAGGACCTCCCAATCGGGGCCTTGGGGGCCCACACGAAGTGGGTTTGGGGTTTGGGGTTTAGGGTTTAGGGTTTAGGGCTTAGGGTGTAGGATTTAGGGTTTAGGGTTTAGAGTTTGGGGTTTAGGGGGTTAGGGCCTCCACGTCAAACGTTGGCGCATGTACCGGATGCTTCTTTTGTTTACAGGGTGTACAGGTTGCTTGTAGGTTCATCATGAGCAGTTCCAAGTAGGGTTGCAGAACCTCAATCTCCAAATGTCAATGTCCTAAGCCGACAGTGTAAAAAGGTTCATGGTAGTGCCCTAAACCCTAAACCCTAAACCCTAAGCCCTAAACCCTAAACCCTAAGCCCTAAGCCCTAAGCCCTAAACCCTAAACCCTAAACCCTAAACCCTAAACCCTAAACCCTAAACCCTAAACCCTAAAGCCTAAACCCTAAACCCTGAGCGGGCGGAGGAGGCGATCCGGCTGCGCCAGGGGGGTCCCGTGGCCAATTCAGAGCTGGAGGACAGGGTTCAGGGTTTAGAGTTTGGGCTTAGGGTTTACGGTTTAGGGTTCAGGGTTTAGGGTTTGGGGTTTAGGGTGTAGGGTTTTAGGCTTTAGGGTTTAGGGTTCAGGGTTTAGGGTTGAGGGTTTAGGGGTTAGGGTTGAGTGTATAGGGTTTGGGTTGGTTGAGAAAGCTTATTTGGGAGGATGTTTCCGTCTTTCCGACAGGGCAAATTTGACCCTGTAGGATGCTGGGGCTTGTGTAGGGATTAGGGTTTCGGGTTAGGGTTTTAGGGTTTAGGGTTTAGGGGGTTTAGGGCTTAGGGTTCAGGTTGCAGGGCTCAGGAGATAGCAGTTTGCCACAAGTCTGCTTCACTCAGCCCAAAAACCCCGGCACGCGAAAGGCTTCCTAAACCTGAAGGGTTTAGGGTTTAGGGTTCGGGGTTTAGGGTTTAGGGTCTCTAAGCCCCCCTAAACTCGGAATGCTATACCCTAACCCTGCAGGGTAAGGGCTTAGGGCTGTAGGGTTTGAGGTTTAGGGCTTCACTTCTTCACCCGTTTGCCCTGTTGTTTTTTTCCGTCGCGGGGCACACTAGAGCCCACGAAAAGAGGGCCTCAAGTTCCAAAGCCACCCGCCCGCAGACGAAGCCTGAATCTGCGCTTGGGCGTTTCATGGCTGTCGTTCGGAACTCCAAGCCCAAACCTGAAGCGTTAGGGTTTAGGGTTTAGGGTTTAGGGTTTAGGGTTTAGGGTGTAGGGTTTAGGGTTTAGGGTTTAGGGTGTAGGGTTTAGGGTTCAGGGGTCCAGAATATGACTGGACCCTGTCCCCTTGACAAGCTGTGGCAGCAGGTGGGCTCAGGGGGGCGCGTCCTTGCCTGCCAACTGGCAGACCCAAGCCCTAAACCCCCAAACCCTACACCCTAAACCCTAAACCCTAAGCCCTAAACCCTAAACCCTAAACCCTAAACCCTAAACCCTAAACCCTAAACCCTAAACCCTAAACCCTAAACCCTAAACACTAAACCCTAAACCCTAAACACTAAGCCCTAAGCCCTAAGCCCTAAGCTCTAAGCCCTGGGCCTTGATCTGCATATTATGGGTATTTCCCAAAATATGGGGTACCCCTTTAAAACCCCAAATAGAATAGAGTCCCCTAAAAAAGGGACCCCCAAAAAAGGGTTTAGGGTTTAGGGTTTAGGGTTTAGGGTTTAGGGTTCCCAGTTTCGGAAACCCCCCATATGACAGCGGGGCAGGAGGCGATCTGCGCGGCGAATCGCGAGGCCTCGACGCTGCAAGCGGACGTCCAGCGACGGGAGGAGGTCCCTCTCAGGGTTCAGGGTTCAGGGTTTAGGTTTAGGGTTTAGGGTTTAGGGTTTAGGGTTTAGGGTTTAGGGTTTAGGGTTTAGGGTTTAGGGTTTAGGGTTTAGGGTTTAGGCATGTTGGTGGTTTTCTTTGGACTTAGTAAGTCTACTTGGTATCCCCCTAGAAGCCCTACCATAATCCCCATTCGACTACACCTACTGACCGAGTCAGAAGGGCTTTCAAATACTGTTGCCATTTTGGAAACCCTAAACCCTAAACCCTAAACCCTAAACCCTAAACCGTCAACCCTAAACCCTGAAAAGCACTAAGCCCTGAACCCTGAACCCTACATCGGGTCCGAAAGTTCTATTTTAAACAGGGGCCTGAGGCCGGAAATTAATTTCCAGGCAGCCTTTGAGAGTAAAGCAGCGCATGAGCAAACCAGCATGCCACGAAGCAGTAGGTTCTGGCAAACTCTGTGCTTGTTGTTGAATCGTTCTTTTTAACAGCAGCACCAGCAGGAAAACCATGAGTGACTTTCCAGCCAGATGCTGAAAGTAGAGCAGCACATGAGCGAACAACCATGAAATGAAGCAGTAGGCAAAATCTGCAAATTTTCCGATCGCCATGAGTGGGCGTGATTTCACCGAGAATGAGTGGGCTCAGTGGCACAGGGAACAGAAGGCTGCAGGGGGCTACAGCGACGAGGAATGGGCGCGGCATCGCAGACAGAACAGCAGCAGTTCTGGCAATCCAGCTCATGGTCAGGCTAGTACTGGGACAGCCTTGCTGCCGCTACCTGAAGCATGGAAAGTGAGCTTGCCGCCCCGGAACGGCCCTGCGAATCAACCACACAAGCCTTCCGATCTCAGTGGCCTGGTGCTGACCAACGCCGTCTTGAACCAGAGCACGGCAAATGCGGCGATCTTCACGGAGAAGTTCAAAACTGATGACCTGTTTCTGCAGCTGACTAGCCTAGCCTCAGGTTTGGATGTCAAGTTTTGGGTTTAGGGGTTTAGGGTTTAGGGTTTAAGATGTGGGGTCCAGAGTCTTCTTTCTTGGGGTGGTTAGGGTGTGAGGTTAACCGGGGGGGGGGGGGTGCTCCAAATGAGGGTTCTTAGGGTGTTGGGGCACCTTTGGGGGATTTTACGAGTTACGGCTCAGGTTCTTATTTCTAGGATGCCCAGTAGTACCCTTATTCCCTTTTTGGGGGGGGGTTTAGGTTCCCTTCTAAACCCCTTTAAGCCAAAAAAAGGGCACCCTTTTCAAGCCTAGGTTACTGGGCAGCCTAGACTTTGGGTGTCGAGGAAGGACTTCCATTTAGGACGGCAGCCGCGCCTCTCCCAGGCGATTGCCCACCTCAGCAGCGACCTGCGGAGTGTACTCGAGGACAGGCAGTTGAGGACTTTGTGGTACTTTACTGTAACTTTAGATCCTTAGCCTTTTTGGGCTTATTGGGTTTCTTAATAAGGCAGCTAAGGTTTTAGTGTTTAGCTACCCTTCTGAGTGTAGCCAAGAGGAGTTCCCGTCATCAGGAAAGTATGCAGCCCTCTTGATATGGTGGTTTACGACAGTAGGGGTACCTTTTTGGGGTTCTTATTCTCAAAGGGGACCCTACTATTTAGGGTTTTATATTAGGGGGCCCTTAGTATCGTAAACCCCCCATATGGTAGTTCATGTAAATTCCTTCACAAAGAGCCCTGGAAGACGTGGGCCTCTGTCCCCGTTCTCCTGCAGACGCTGCTCACAAGAACCCAGTACTTGGTTTAGGGCTGGATTCTCTAAGGACCCAGAGTAGGCCCATATTCCTTTTTGTTTTTAGGCTTTAGGTTCCCGTATAAGCCCCTGTCAACTTTAAACCGAAAAGTGTGCACTTCTTAGTCCTAAGTTCCTCTTGGGTCTAGTTGTTGAGGCTTGAGTAGGTTTAGGGTTTATGGGTTGGGGTCTTAGAGAACCCAATGCCCTTGAATGGGTTATGGGGGTTTAGGGTATTTAGGGTTTAGGGTTCAGGGTGTAGGGTGTAGGGTTCAGGGTTTAGGTCTTTGATGCAGCGATCGGATGGGTTGGGCTAGGGGGGTTGCGATCTGAGTGATTGGCGGAGCCGCTCAATCCTGGTTCAGGGTAAATCCTAAACCTCAACCCTAAACCCTAAGCAAACCCTACAGCCCTACACCCTACCCCCTGTGTGATTTCTTGGGTCATCGGACGCTAGCTCCAAAACCGCACAGTCTAGACCCTTCACCCCCAACCGCGAGCCCTATATAAGCCCTGAGCCCCAACGGTATGCCCTAAACCCCAAACCCCAAACCCCAAACCCTGAACCCTAAGCCCTAAGCCCTAAGCCCTAAACCCTAAAACCCTAAACCCTGAGCTCCCAAACTTGCTTAAGGAATCTAATATGTTGCAACACGTGTCTCACTATGATTTAAGGATCTAAGGCTTTAAGGGCATACCGGGGCTTAGGGCTTAGGGCTTAGGGCTTAGGGTTTAGGGCTTAGGGCTTAGGGCTTAGGGCTTAGGGCTTAGGGCTTAGGGCTTAGCGCTTAGGGCTTAGGGCTTAGGGCTTATGGCTTAGGGTTTAGGGTTTAGGCGGGATTTGGGGCCAGTACCCTTATAAGGAAGAATGTTTGCATCCTTTTTGTGGGTTCTTCAGCAGAAAGTAGTAATGAATGGAGCCGCTGGGAAGTACATGATCAACGTCAACATCGAGTCGGCGCGAAGCATGGGGAGAAGTCCCATGTCTTCAGAGGACCGAGAGGGTTTAGGGCTTCAGGGTCAACCCTAAATCCTAAACCCCTGAACCCGAGAACCTACAACCCCTAAGCCCCTAAATGCTAAAACCTGCCAAAACCCCTAGACCCCTAGCCCCTAAACCCCTACACCCCTACCCCCTAAACCCTAAAACCTGCAGCCCCCACACCTTAAACCCTAAAACCTACAACCCCTACACTCTAGACCCAAAACCCGAAAACCTACAAACCCTAAACCCCTAAACCCTAAAACCTATAGCCCCTAAACCCTAAACCCTACAGCCCCTACTCTCTAACCCCCTACAACCTCTACACCCGAAACCCTAAACCCTAAAGTCTACAACCCCCATATACACCCTAACCCTGCAACCTGCAACCCCTAATTAAAGACCCTAAGCCCCAAAGCCTATAAACCCTAAATCCTAAACCAAACCCTTACGCCTACAACCCCTAAACCCTTAACCCTAAAATCTACAACCTTAAACCCTAAACCCTAAAACCTACAACCCCTAAAGCCTAAACCTACAACCCCTAAACCCTAAACCCTAAAACCTACGACCCTAAACCCTGAACCCTACAACCCCCAAACCCTAAACGCAAAAAACCCTAAACCCTAAACCCTAAAACCCCTAAACCCTAAACCGTAAAGCCTACAACCCCTAAACCCTAAACCCTAAAACCTACAACCAGATAGACGCCAGAGGCGGAAACTTTCGAAGAGCGCGTGGACGTTTTGGTGGCCACTGCGGACAAACTCCGCAAGATGGTTGAGAGCAATTCGCGCTGGCTTCGCAAGCGGTCGCTGTGGCAATGGACGAAGTCCAGAACGAGGAGGACGTCTTGAGCGTTGCCCTTCATTTCGAGCTTCTGCTCATGGCGGGTGACAGAAGCCAAGTGGTCTGGAAGTTTCACAGGGTGGTTGCGTTGCTGCCGGCACACACCGGGCACCGACGACGCCCAGATTGCCCGGGACCTCTGCCCGAAGGGAAGGCACCAAAGTGCGCAGACACGTGCGCATGGCTAAACAAAAAACCTAACCCTAAACCCTAAACCCTAAACCCTAAACCCTAAACCCTAAACCCTAAACCCGAAACCCCAAACCCCAAACCCTAAACCCTAAACCCTAAACCCTAAACCCTAAACAATAAACCCTAAGCCTAAACCCTAAACCCTAAACTGTATATACCCTTGAAGAATCGTTACGCACTTCGAAGCCAGAGCCCTAAGATCCAAAGAGCCTGTGAGGAGGCGGAGAACTGACCATATCATCCCAGTAGTTTCCTTCGGGAAGCTGCATAACTCATCGCTATAGGGTTCTTAAGGGAGGGGGGTTCAAGGGGGAATACTCTCTAAGGCTCTCGAAGCTTCCCTAAGGTTCCCCAGGTACCTACCCCCCTTGAACCCTAAACCCTAAACCCCTAAACCCAAACCCCAAACCCCAAACCCCAAACCCCAAACCCCAAACCCCAAACCCCAAACCCCAAACCCCAAACCCCAAACCCCAAACCCCAACCCCCAAACCCCAAACCCCAAACCCCAAACCCCAAACCCCAAACCCCAAACCCCAAACCCCAAACCCTAAACCCTAAACCCTAAACCCTAAACCCTAAACCCTAAACCCTAAACCCTAAACCCTAAACCCTCCCTTAAGAACCCTATCATCATCAAGAAAGTAGCAGGACTTCCTTCCCAACGGAGTCCGCGCTCACCTAGGCACCTGGCCATGAGCTGCCTTGTTTCTGGAGATGAGGGGTTTAGGGTTTAGGGTTTAGGGTTTAGGGTTTAGGGTTCAGGGTTTAGGGTTTAGGGTTTCCGAAATTAGGGGTACCTGATTGGGGCCCTTGTTGTCGCAAATGCGCTCATGCTTAGACGAGTTTTCGTTAAGGTGTTTGCAACTGTTAAGGGGTGAAGCCTCAGAGATGTAGCTCTGCGAGTTGAGGGGCTCGTGGGGTTTAGGGTTTAGGGTTTAGGGTTTAGGGTTTAGGGTTTAGGGTTTAGGGTTGAGCCCCGAAACGGCGCATCGCCTTCTCCGCAGGCTGCGGGCAGCGCCCAGCAGCCCATGGAAAGGACAACGGAAACCAAAAAGCTTTAAAACCCCACGCCCCAAACCCAACACCCTAAGCCCTAAAACCTACAACCCCCAAGCCCTAAACCTAAAACCTACAACCCTTAAATCCTAAATCCTAAACCCAAAACCCTAAAACCTAAACCCTAAACCCTGAACCCCAAACCCTAAACCTTAAACCCGAAACCACAAGCCCTAAACACGGCCACGCTGGGAGGCCTTGGTCATTACGGCGAGGAGCACCTCGATTCCCTGTGCAGGCCCGACAAGTTTGGGTTTTCGAGGTCATACTAGCCCTAAACCCTAGACCCTAAACCCTAAACCCTAAACCCAAAACCCTAAATCCTAAACCCTAAACCGTAAACCCTAAACCCTAAACCCCAAACCCCAAACCCTAAACCCTAAACCCTAAACCCCAAACCTAAACCCTAAGCCCCAGACCCAAAGTGAGGAAGTACGAGCTGCAACTGAATCCGCCGGAGCCAACCCCGCTGCCGACGCTGCCTGCGCGGCACCTTGGGGTGATTGGTTGAGGGCTTGAAGAGGGGGGTGGTTTTGGGTTTAGGGTAGGGTTTGGGGTTTAGGGTTTAGGGTTTGGGGTTAGGGTTTAGGGTTTGGGTTTTTACAGGTTTAGGCTTGAGGGTTTTTGGGCTTAGGGGCTTAGGGTTGTAGGAGATTAGGGCTTTAGGGTCTGCGGGCTTGGGGGTTGATAGGTGTTTAGGGTTTAGGGGTTTAGGGTTGAGCGTTTAGGATTTAGGGTTTAGGCTTTTGACTTCCGGACTTACTGTCGCTCCAGGAAGGTGGGAGGGCGTAACGGCGAGTGGATCCTTGGTACCTGTATACAGTCTCCACTCCTCCACCTTAATTACAACCTAGACCCAAAGCTTCAATAGTAGGTCTAGGTTCAGGGATGTGAGAGGTTCTGAGACTGAGGGTCAGGGGATCGTGAGAGGCATCGTTGAGCTTCGGTTTAGGGTTTAGGGTTTAGGGTTCTTACAGCCCAAGCCCAAGTGCTTGTTCGGAGACTGAAGGAGGGACCCAGTGGTACCCGTTTGCCTTTTTTCAGAAAGAAGCCCGAAAATACGGCGACGTCCGACCGATGTGTAGGCCTACCGTAGGCCTCTGGTTGCCTACGTATAGGGCCAAGTCTAGGTTTAGGGTTTAGGGTTTAGGGTTTAGGGTTTAGGGTTTAGGGTTTAGGGTTTAGGGTTTAGGGTTTAGGGGTTTAGGGTTGAGCGTTTAGGATTTAGGGTTTAGGCTTTTGACTTCCGGACTTACTGTCGCTCCAGGAAGGTGGGAGGGCGTAACGGCGAGTGGATCCTTGGTACCTGTATACAGTCTCCACTCCTCCACCTTAATTACAACCTAGACCCAAAGCTTCAATAGTAGGTCTAGGTTCAGGGATGTGAGAGGTTCTGAGACTGAGGGTCAGGGGATCGTGAGAGGCATCGTTGAGCTTCGGTTTAGGGTTTAGGGTTTAGGGTTCTTACAGCCCAAGCCCAAGTGCTTGTTCGGAGACTGAAGGAGGGACCCAGTGGTACCCGTTTGCCTTTTTTCAGAAAGAAGCCCGAAAATACGGCGACGTCCGACCGATGTGTAGGCCTACCGTAGGCCTCTGGTTGCCTACGTATAGGGCCAAGTCTAGGTTTAGGGTTTAGGGTTTAGGGTTTAGGGTTTAGGGTTTAGGGTTTAGGGTTTAGGGTTTAGGGTTTAGGGGTTTAGGGTTGAGCGTTTAGGATTTAGGGTTTAGGCTTTTGACTTCCGGACTTACTGTCGCTCCAGGAAGGTGGGAGGGCGTAACGGCGAGTGGATCCTTGGTACCTGTATACAGTCTCCACTCCTCCACCTTAATTACAACCTAGACCCAAAGCTTCAATAGTAGGTCTAGGTTCAGGGATGTGAGAGGTTCTGAGACTGAGGGTCAGGGGATCGTGAGAGGCATCGTTGAGCTTCGGTTTAGGGTTTAGGGTTTAGGGTTCTTACAGCCCAAGCCCAAGTGCTTGTTCGGAGACTGAAGGAGGGACCCAGTGGTACCCGTTTGCCTTTTTTCAGAAAGAAGCCCGAAAATACGGCGACGTCCGACCGATGTGTAGGCCTACCGTAGGCCTCTGGTTGCCTACGTATAGGGCCAAGGCTAGGTTTAGGGTTTAGGGTTTAGGGTTTAGGGTTTAGGGTTTAGGGTTTAGGGTTTAGGGTTTAGGGTTTAGGGTTTAGGGTGCCAGCAGGCCATAGGGTAGCCTACCCACATACTCGTAGCCTACCCACAGGCCTCCTCAGGCCTACGGGTAGGCCTGAGGCTACCCGTAGGCCTACCGGTAGGCTACCCGCAGGCTCACTTGTAAAGCCTAGGGTTGTATTCTTCGCAGTAACCCAAGACCTAAACCTTAGCCAAAATGAGCTCATGGAAAAGCTCGGCCCCCATTTGATGTGTTGTGGCTCAAAAAGAGCTCGTAACCTCGTCTTAAGCTTCTGGGCATCAGCTAGCCCTAAGCCCTAAACCCTAAACCCCAAACCCCCAAACCCCAAACCCTAAACCCTAAACCCTAAACCCCAAACCCTAAAACCCTAAACCCTAGACAGCTGCTTCCAGGCCGCCCCCGGAGGAGTTTCAAGCAGCAGAGGTGCTGATGGCGGTAGCGGAGTGCCAGGCGGGTCCACCGAAGCTTGTGGAAGGCTTAGGGTTTCGTCTCTCTATGCCCTTATTCCCTTTGTTTGGGGTTTAGGGTTTCGGGTTTAGGGTTTAGGGTGCAGGGTACGGTTCAGGGTTGAGGGTTTTTGGGTTAGGGTTTCGGATAAGGATCGGAAAAACTTAATTTCAAACCCTACATGCCTATGCGCCTTAAATCCCAAAGCCTCCAACCCTTTGTAAAAGCAAAAAACTTGTTTTGGGGGTTGCGGGCCGGGTCGCCGCTCAGGAACCCACTGGGTCATTGCACGCTTCCAGGAGAAAGTGTCCCCTAAACCCAAAACCCGACTCCCCAAACCTGCTTTCCCTAAGCCCCTACACAAGCCCCAAACCCTAAAACCCAGACCCGAAACAAGAGGTCGCAGAATCTTGGGAGCACCCCTTGCCACCCAAAACCCAGAACCCTGAACTCTAAAACCCTGAACCCTTTAAATCCTGAACCTTCAATCCCGAAAACCCTAAACCCCAAACCCGAAAACCTTCTTGAGGCGAAACCCGGAGAGGAATGCAACCCCCCAAGTACCCTTTAGGGTTTGGGTTTAGGTTCAGGGTGTAGCGTTGAGGGTTTAGGGTTTAGGGTTTCGGGCATTGGGAGCCAAAACCCTAGGCTAGAGTCAAGAGTCACATAGGAACAAAAAGGGTACCCTTTGTGGCTAAGAGTTGCTTCTGAGGGAACCATAACCCTCCAAAAGAGGGAATAAGGGCCGCCTAATCTGGGTCCTAGTCCTAGACCCTTAAACCCTAAACCCTAAACCCTAAACCCTAAACCCTAAACCCTAAACCCTAAACCCTAAACCCTAAACCCTAAACCCTAAGCCCTAAACCCTAAACCCTAAACCCTAGATTCGGGTGGCAAGGGCAATGATCAGAGCGTTGGAGGCAGAAAAAGATGGAAACCAAGATGAAACCCCCGAAGATGCAGAGCAGGAAATATACTT
>CAJNDS010002745.1:939702-1014702 GCA_905221605.1 Symbiodinium natans | reverse complement strand
AAAACCCTAAACCCTAAACCCTAAGCCCTAAACCCTAAGCCCTAAGCCCTAAACCCGAAACCCTAACCCCTAAACCCTCCCTAGCAACGGGGGCTTTCTTGGGTTTGCTGGGAGCTGAAAGGCTCTTGCAGAGGTTATGGGGGCATCAGAGGCCTCGACCCCTGCTTTAGAAAGACCTTGCAGGGCTAAAGGTTTAGGGTTTAGGGTTTAGGGTTTAGGGTTTAGCCTGCATCGGGCCCTACAGGGGGTGAAGATGCGGGGGGGGGGGGGGTGCTAGTTGCTTACGCTGACAGAAACATCGAGCCCTACAGTGCGAAGATATCCCTCAGCCCCAAACCCTAAACCCTAAACCCTAAACCCTAAACCCTAAACCCTAAACCCTAAACCCTAAACCCTGAACCCTGAACCCTGAACCCTGAACCCTGAACCTTAAACCCTAAAGCCTAAACCCTGAACCCTAAACCCTAAACCTAAACTCCATGACCCAGGCAAGCTGCTCCAGGAGGCATTGTCCGAGGAGCTCAATCGCTTCACCGACGTTCCGGGCCCCAGACCGGAAGAGCAAAGTCCCTAAACCCTGAACCCTGAACCCTGAACCCTAAACCCTAAACCCTAAGCCCTAAACCCTACACCCCAAACCCTAAACCCTCAACCTGAAACCCCAAACCCCCTTAATCAACAGATGCCACCCCCTTGTGCATGCTTCCATAGCCAGAGGGTGCAGGGTTCAGGGTACAAACCCTACCCGGCTGGAAACAGCCCACATTGGTGCTTCTTCTTCCCGCGCTTCATTTCGCCAGACATGGGTGCACATCTTAGCAAACCTCCGGGAGCAGAACAAGCTTTCTTCTGGGGCTAAGGGTCTGTTTAGGGTTACACCGAGATAGCATAGTATGGGTGTATGACTGATAATCAGGTTGCCTTAAATAATGGTAATATAGTAATATTGTCTTTCCCGACATCCCAACTTGATGGAAAAAAGGTTGAACACATTCCCCTAGTACCCGAATGTATGGCTAATCCTACATCCTGTAACCTACGTAAGTACATCATCAACTTTGTATCCTACGCCGTAGCACTCTAACCCTGCCTACCTTCCCATGCGCAGGTCATTGCGCAGGCGCGGAACTCTGCGACAAGGGGGCCCTTGTGGGATGCCTGGGCCGCACCAACTGAGGGCTTCGGGTCTAGGGTTTAGGGTTCAGGGTTTAGGGTTTAGGGTTTAGGGTTTAGGGTTCAGGGTTTATGGGTTATCGGGTTCATTGTTCAGGGCTAAGCCCTCTACGCACTACACTCCTGAACCTCTCTTTAGAAAGCCCAATACCTTACCTTATTTCAGTAAAAAAGGAATCGGGGTACTTCTCCCGATAAAGGGCCCATGATATGGCCCCCAAAATACTTTGATCCTTGTCAGAGGAACTCTCAGAAGCGCCTCTATGTCTTATGAAACCACCAGAAACCTAAACCCTAAACCCTAAACCCTAAACCCTAAACCCTAAACCCTAAACCCGAAACCTGAATTCATCATGGTTCCCCCTTTGGCCTAAAGGGATAGTTGTCCTGGGTCTGAAAGCTACACCTTTCCCCCAGGGCCTGTGGGGGGTTGTGGGGGTTAGGGTTTTGCGGGTCTAGGGTAGAGGCCTTGCCGGTCTTGCCCTAGACCTTAAACTTTGAACCCGAGCCGTAAGGGTATTCGGCTGTGAGGGTATTAGGGTAGTACAGGGTACTAGGGCAGTAGGGTATTAGGGGGTACTAGGGTATTAGAGACTACGGTTTGGGACTTCGAGGTTAGGGTATTCGGCTATAAGGGGATTAGGGCAGTACAGTTTACTAGGGTAGTACTTGAACGCTCTTGTGGCTTAGTAAGTCTACTTAGTATCCCCCCAAATCCCTTCAATCATCCCTATAACGCACCCTGCTCGCTAAGTCAAAAGGGCGGGTATGGGGGTACTAAGGCATTATTTGGGACTTTGAGGTTAGGGCATTCAGGTTTGTGGGTTTGGGGTTTTGGTTTGGGGGGCTTGGGGTTGGAGGGTTGTGGGCTTGTGGGTTCCAGCGTGCTGGACTTGGGTTCGGGTTCAGGGTTTAGGGGTTTGGGGGGTTTACAGTTTAGGGTTTAGGGCTTAGGGTCGAGGGTTTAGGGTTTAGGGCTCAGGGCTCAGGGTTTAGGGTTTGGGGGTTTGGGGGGTTGGGGATTTAGGACCCAGGACCTGCTCATTGCCGTCACCCAGGGCAATGTCGAGGCTGTGAAAGCGCTGCTGCCGAAGCAGGCCCCCGGATTTTCTAGGGTTCAGGGTTCAGGGTTTAGGGTCTAGGGCCAGGGTTTAGGGTTTAGGGCTAGGGTTTAGGGCTTAGGGTGGGTGGGGTGGGATCAGGGCGCAGTGTTTTGAGTTTGGGGTCAACACCTCTCGGGCGTGCTTAGGGTTCAGCCGGCTTAGGTTTCAAAATCTCCCGAAGCCTTTGCCCCTAAGGTCAGGTTTGGGGCTTAGGGGTTGAAGGTTTACCAAAAGCAGGGTTTAGGGTTTGTTTACTTTTTAGGGTTTAGGGTTTACTGTCTAAAGGGGTTAGGGTTCAGGGTTTAGGGTTTCGGGTCTTGGGTCCCAGCGCGTGTGAGCTGAGCCGCTTGAATCGTCGGGCGCGAATGGGAACAGCTGATTCGGACTACGTCCTCGCTCTTTTTGCGCGATCTGCATGAGCGACGGCGGAGCCATATCAGGGAAGGTGTTCCTAAACACCTACACCCTAAACCCTACACCCTAAACCCTAAACCCTAAAACCCTAAACCTTTAACGCTAAACCCTAACCCTAAACCCTAAGCCCCAAGCCCCAAGCCCCAAGCCCCATCCTGCCCAAGAACTCCCAAAACGTTCGTCGGTGGCTTGTGCAGGGGATCCTATGACTTGGGGCTTCTCCCCTAAACCTCGAACTGCAAACCCCAAAACCCTAAGCCCCCAAACCCTGAACTCTAAGCCTTAAAACACTAAGCTCTGTAAATCTCTAGATTCTATAACCCGAAGCCCTAAACCCTAAACTCTAACCCCTAAACCCTACACCCGAAAGGTGGTTGATGCTCTTGGGCGGGGTGGGAGGGGGGAGTGATTCTGAACCTCGAGCCCCAAAAACCAAACTCTAAACCCCCAAATGCCCAAACCCCCAAGTTTGACCCTCATATTGACCCTCAATTCCTGAACCCTAAGCCCTCAAACCCTGCACCCTAAACCCGCAACCCGCAAGCCCCAAACCCTAAACCCTAAACCCTAAACCCTAAACCCTAAACCCTAAACCCTAAACCCTAAACCCTAAACCCTAAACCCTAAACCCTAAACCCTAAACCCTAAACCCTAAACCCCAAACCCCAAACCCCAAATCCCCAAATCCCCAAATCCCCAAATCCCCAAATCCCCAAATCCCCAAATCCCCAAATCCCCAAATCGCCAAGCCGAATCGCCACAGGATGCGGTCACAAGCTGTTGGTCTGAAAGGAGCTCCTGGCAGGCGCTGGGCTTCTTGTGACCTGGGTTTGGGGCTTGGGGTTGAGGGATGTTGAGGGTTTTAAGGATGTTGAGGGTTTGGGGTTTAGGGTTTAGGGTTCAGGGTTTCGGGTTTGGGGTTCAGGGTTTAGGGGTTTCGGGTTTAGGGTTTCGGGACCTTGGGATATTTGATAGGTCCCTTTTGTCTTATTTGTGTTTTACTTTCGCAGGGTGTTGCAAGGGCCAACCAATAAAAATTGCTTGAAGCCTACCATTGCACCCAAGGCAGACCCTGAACCCTAAACCCTGAACCCTAGATGACAGGCCGTCGACAAGTTCGGTTGGACACCCTTCCACTTGGCGGCGGTGAATGGCGACTGCGCCGTCCTGTCCTGCCTCAAGGAGGACCCCAAAATCCTAAGTTTGAGGTTTAGGGTTTAGGGTTTAAGGTTTAAGGTTTAGGGTTTCGTGTTTAGGGTTTAGTATAGGTTAGGAGGGTTTAGGATTTAGCACCTGGAGGGCGAAACCTGCCCCGCTGGAGATGCCTGACACTTCCAAAAACTCACGCCTGGAGGTGGAGGGCTTACGGTTTGTGGTTGCGATTGTACTCCTTCTGAGGATTCTTCCATGCGAGCGTCCGGATTGTTTGGATATTGCTTTTTCACTGATGCCTTCCTTAGTGTTCCTCAGCCCCTTAACCCTAAACCCTAAACCCTAACCCCTAAACCCTAACCCCCAAACCCTAAACCCTACACCCTACACCCTAAACGCTAAGCCCGAAACCCTAAACCCTAAACCCCTAAACCCGACATGGCCTAGATGGGCCCCAAGCCGCATCTGGTGCTCATCCCTTTCCTCACTGAGCCTGGGGTCGAAACAGCGCCAGAACGTTCCTCATCGAGGGCTTGGAGAATCAGAACGGAAAAATCCGTGCCAACGAAGCGAATTCTCAAGGTTCTCAAGCCTGCAAAGTCTCGTGCCGCCCCGAAGAGCGAAGTGCCGAAGACTGCCGGTTTAGGGTTTAGGGTTTAGGGTTTAGGGTTTAGGGTTTAGGGTTTAGGGTTTAGGGTTTAGGGTTTAGGGTTTAGGGTTTAGGGCAGCACCCGTCAGCTCCGAGGGAAGTGCCCAGTCCGCACTCCTGAATTCCTAGCTTGGGGCGGGTTTTGAATGCTCATCTCTTCGGGCCTTAGGGTAGTTGTTTAGGGTTTAGGGTTTAGGGTTTAGGGTTTAGGGTTTAGGGTTTAGGGTTTGGGGTTTACGGTTTGGGCCCCTTAGTCTGGGCCCTTAAGTCAGGAACCGTCTACCTTCCCTGCTGGAGTTCATGGAGCTCAAGCCGTCATAAAACTCCTCAACCCCTTAGGGTTTAGGGTTTAGGGTTTCAGGGTTGAGGGTTTAGGGTTTAGGGTTTAGGGTTTAGGGTTTAGGGTATAAGGTTGAGGCTTTGGGGCTTAGGGTTGAGGGTTGAGGGTTTAGGGTGCGGGGTTTGGGGGGCTTTCTTCTTTCTTCTAAAGCCAAAGGTTCCCTTCTTCCCGCCCTCATCCCTGAACCCTAAACCCTAAAGCCTAAACCCTAAACCCTAAACCCTAAACCCTAAACCCTAAACCCTAAACCCTAAACCCTAAACCCTAAACCCGGTGCGCTGGTCCAGCCTTGCCTCCGATGCCCAACGCAGGACATGGTGGGCCGGTTGATGCATTTCCGGGTCGGCGGCCTCAGACAAGTCGAAGGGTTGACTTTCGGTGTTTGGATTTAGGGTTTGGGTTTTAGAGTTTCAGGTTTTAGAGTTTCAAGGCTTAGGGTTTTAGCTTTAGGATTCAGAGTTTAAGCTAGCCTGAATCCCTTCGGCTCGTTCCCTGGGCCGGTCCACCGGGAGATGCTTGAAAGGAGAGTTCGCAGGCATGTGGCTTCATGTGGCTTCATGCGGCTTAGGGTTTAGGGTTTAGGGTTTAGGGTTTAGGGTTTAGGGTGTAGGGTTTCGGGTTTAGGGTTTAGGGTTTAGGGTTTAGGGCTTAGGGAGATTTTCTATGCGCGGCTGCAAGGATTTAAGGCCCCTGCACTCAAACCTCATACAAAAGAAACAAGAAGCAGCCGCTTGGGGTTGAGGATCTAGTCCCTGTGCAGGACTACCCAATTCATTTTCCTGAGTTGGAAGTTCCGGACGACACGTGCCAACTCTGGCCTGAATCGATTGTTGTGGTGCATATCTCAGCCATGCCGGATGCCTGGTGGAGCTCAAACTTTCTGTGCTCCGGGTGGGGCTTGGTGGAGGGGCTTGTGGAGGGACCTCAGCAAGGCTTAGATTTTGGAACTGCCTCCCGCGCAGATCGAATCCCAAGCCAGTTAGGGCACCTTAGGCAGCTTTGCGCCCGCCGCTACTTTTTACTTGGTGCCAATGTTGTGCGCGCGACAATCAAACTGATAATGAAGACAAGGGTAGTGAAAGGGTGCACCTCTGCCACAGCCGTGACCAATGTGACCCTCTCAGGGCGATCTGTGGCTATTCTAGGGCCCCGTGTTAGGTATGCCCAGATTGCCAGGCACCTGGGAGCCAAATTGTGCAGCCGCACAGCGCGCAAGGAGTAGCAAAAAAAAGCACCACTCGCCCCAAGCTCCTAAACCCCCCTAAACTAAACCCTCAACTTCTAAACCCTAGACCCAAGCCTGGAAGCGAATGCCTAAATCCTACAACGCAAACCCTAATTAGACACACGCCCTTCTAAACCAAAATCCACCCTTACCTCTAATTCCCGTAAACTCTTCTCTCTCATCCCCATAAATCCTAAACCCAAAGCTAACTCCCTAAGCCCTAAAACCCCCAAACCCCAAATCCCTGGCCAACACCCCAAACTCCTGAACACCCCTAAACCCTAAACTCCGATTCCCCTAATCCCTAAACCCTAAACCCTAATTCCGCGAATTCCCCTAAACCCTAAACCCTAAACCCCAAACCCCAAACCCCAAACCCTAAACCCTAAACCCTAAACCCTAAACCCTAAACCCTAAACCCTAAACCCTAAACCACAAAAAGCCCAAAAACCGACTCAGGAAGCGCTGTCTCAGCCCAGCTCGGGCACGGGCCTGCCGCCCTTCGGCGTGGCCTGCTTGGCCGGGCACCTCGAGGACCGGCTCGGGAGCTTGATTTAGGGTTTAGGGTTTAGGGTTTAGGGTTTAGGATTTAGGGTTTAGGGTTCAGGGTGTAGGGTTTAGGGTTTAGGGTTTAGGTGTAGTCTAAGGTTGGAGCCATGGGTATTCAGGCCCCTTACCCTTGTTGAAAGGGGTTTTAAAGAGACCGAAGTATGGGGGCCCTGATTATGTAGAGTGTGTATCCAGGCAGGGACAAACATCAAGGGCCCAGACTTCGGATCCCCTATTTAGGGTTTGTGGATTGAGGGTTCAGGGTTTAGGGCTTAGGGTTTAGGGATTGGTGGGTTTAGGGAATGATTTAGGGTTTAGGGGTTTAGGGTTTATGGGTTGAGGGTTTAGGGGTCCAGCCATTTCAGAGATTCCAGGGATTTAGGGATTTAGGGTGTATCCTCGACCCCGATCCCGCTTAAGCCCCGAACCCCGATCAACCATGTAAAGCCCTATAGGGCTAAGTTTAGGGTGTAGGTTTAGGGTTTAGGGTTTAGGGTTTAGGGTTTGGGTTTAGGGTTTAGGGTTTAGGAATTAGGGTTGGGCGCGCCCGAAGGCCCCCCCCTTGACCAAGTGAAATTTCCAGCGTCCAGGCGGCTCGCTCTTTGCTTCAGGGCATGGCTGCTGTGGACGTCCGAGATGCCAGGGGGAACACGGCCACATGGCTTGACCTGTGGTCTCCAGAACTTTGTGATATCGTAAACCTTGAGCCTAAACCCTAAACCCTAAACCCTAAACCCTAAACCCTAAACCCTAAACCCTAAACCCTAAACCCTAAACCCTAAACCCTAAACCCTAAACCCTAAACCCTAAACCCTAAACCCTAAACCCTAAACCCTAAGCCCTAAACCCTAAACCCTAAACCCTAAATCCTAAACCCGAAGCCCTCAACCCCAAACCCTAAGCCCTAAACCCTCACCCCCAAGGCTCAGGGCCTACACCCTCACCCTATGGATCGGGGATTGGTTTGCTTTTGCGTTTCATGTTTTTGTGTTTGGGGTTTGCAGCTTTGTACGGCTTTGGGGAGTCTGGGGCCGTTGGCAACTCTGGGTTGAGGGTTTTAGGGTTCAGGGTTTCAGGTTTAGGGTTTGGGTTTAGGGTTTGGGGTTAGGGTGTCGGGAATATAGGAATATAAGGAAGAAGCTGCGCGGATGGGCGGGCATGGAAGAGGAGCCATCGACGACGGAGGAGAGTGATGTCAACATCCTCCCTGACTCCCTGGGCAGCGGTCCCCTGGAGGCTCTCTCCTCCACCCAGAAGCGGGTTTGCCGCCATGGTGTAGGGTTTAGGGTTTGGGGTTTGGGTTTAGGGTTTAGGGTTTAGGGTTTGGGGTTTAGGGTTTAGGGTTTAGGGTTTAGGGTACCCGCTTTCTGACAGCGTCCCGACTTCAGCCCAGATCACCAAGCTGCAGGTGGAGAAGCCTCGGCTCCACGCTGTCTCGTCGCGCTGATGGAGGGCGAGCTGTGGGAGGAGATCCACAGCCTCCATTCGGGTGGTTGTCAAAATTATGGTCCCTTTGTGGATCCCTATTCTCATATGGCACCTCCTATTTAGAGTACCCCCAAAAGGGATCGTGATTTTGACGGCCACCCATTCCTGACTCGGGGCCCTGGGAGGCACGCCAGGAAAGCTGAGAGGAAAGGTCAGGCTGGAGGGTTTCGCTGGCGAAGGGGCTTGGGGTGCTGTTGATGCCCTAAAACCTAAAACCTAAAACCTAAACCCTAAACCCTAAACCCTAAGCCCTAAGCCCTAAACACTAAACCCCATAAGCCTAGGTGCTCCACTGGGCGCAGATTGGCGGCCTGGAGAAGGTGGCTTTCGGGCTTTTGGGAGCTTTGGGGGTTGAGGGTGTTTTGCCTCAGGCCCGAAACCCTCAAACCCCAAACCTTAAAGCCCCAGAGTTTGGGGTTTTGGGTTCAGGGATTGAGGGGGTGGTAGATGCAGAGTTTTGTGTCCAAATGTTTAGAGTTGAGGGTTCGGGCTTAGAATCTGCAGAGTTTAGGGTTTAGGATCCAGGGAGCGGGAGCGCCGACCAGGAACAAGGGACTGGTTGACCTGAAAACAACGGAAAATTCCAGGGCCCGGTGGACAAAGTTGTCAAGGCCCACGACATCCCGCATGTGGGAACAGCCACGGTTGCAGTTCCGGCTTTACCTTAACACCAAATGTGTCAGCGTGAATACATCATACAAGCATCGTCGACCACTTTTTCGAATTGAAGCCAATGGCAATCATGTGCTACTTGGCCGGTTTTCCCGTGTGACGCCCCGATTTGCGGCCCAGATAGCAACCTAAGCCTAGGCTTCCCAAACTGGGCTTCCCAAAGCCCAAAGGAGCCGGATATGGTTTAGGGTTCGGGGTTCAGGGTTCAGGGTTTAGGGTTCAGGGTTTAATGTTAGGGTGACATTTATAAACCTCCCCCCCCCAGATTTTGCTTTGGTTTCCGCGGTTTTGAGGGCGGGAAGAAAAGCGGGGGTGGCAATCAAGTGGGTCTGGGGGTCTGGGGTCTGGGGATCTGGGACTTTGTCTGTCTGTTGTCCTCTGATCTGCTGCAGGAACTCTTAAGCAATCTGCAGTGAAATTTTAGACTTCTGGCCAGCCGAATTTTATAAATACATGTCACAACCCGACCCCCTTGTATAGCTTTGTTTGGACGTATCAGCCCGAAAACCTCCCGTAATGGAAAGTTGTCTTGGACCGGGATCCCCTGTCAATTCTCACCCCATTTATCAATGTGACGTTAACATGAGGGTTTAGCCCCAAACCCTAATCCCGTCCATCCCAAGAGCCCTCCGCCCAGCGAAGGAGTTGGTGCCTCTCCTCCTCGCAGCCAAAGCCGATCCCGAGGCATTTGGCAATTAAACCAAAAGTTTAATCAAGGGTTTAGGGTTTAGGGCCTAGGTTTTAGGATTCAGAGGCTTCGTCGGGCTTAAAGTTTAGGGCTTACGGCCTAGAGGGCTCTAAACCCTAACCCCAAAACCCTCAACTCCTACGGCCCAAAAAACCTTGAGGCCATGGGGTGCCTGTTACTTTCGGCTTCGCCGCTGTGAAGATTCCTATAGCACGGGACAAAGATTCAAGGCAAAGGGTTTAGGATTTAGGTTGAGGGTTGAGGGTTGAGGGTTTCAGGCATTGCAGGCTGCGAAGCGGTTTGTGGTCGTCACAGGGCTCTTCTTGAAGGCCACCGCGGCTTCAGTGATGCGACTTAGAAGGATTTGGAGCACGCAATCCCGCACATGCGCTGACATTGCATGGGCTGACAAAGATGACGTCCTGGACTTCTCTGCAAGGCTGACACCATGAACTCTGCGGCATGAAGACGATCGGGTTTAAGGTCTCGGGTTTACCTACTGGGTGATTTTTTCAAGTGAAGCTTGCCTCATGTTCTTCAGGTCGCTTGCCTCCCTTCTTCCATGCCCTCGAACCCAAGCTCGAAGCCCAAAACCCTCAACCTCTCAAGGGATGAAGACTCGTACCCCCTAAGGTTGTACCCCTAAAGGCTCCCCTTAGTTGGCTCGTGGAGTAAACCCTGAACCCTGAACCCTGAACCCTAAACCCTAAACCCTAAACCCTAAACCCTAAGCCCTAAGCCCTAAACCCTAAACCCTAAACCTTGGAGCTTTGCTTAGCTTCACCGGGTACAGGCTTGCAACCGCAGCGGCCACCGAGCTAAAGAACCTCGCCTGCAGTTGAGATTTCGGGCTTAGGGTTTAGGGCTTGGGGTGCAGGGTTTAGGGTTTAGGGTTTAGGGTGCCGGATTTAGGGTTTAGGGTTTGGGGATTGAATCGCTAAGCCCCCTGAGGCTTCGAGGGCTGTAGGAGTTTTAAGCCCTTCACCCTGAAAGCCCTGCACTGCTCGTGACGGCTAAACCCTAAACCCTAAAACCCTAAGACCTGGACCCGCAACCGCGTCTGATTAAGAATCCCTACTCCCTAAACTCATAAACCTTAAACCCCTAAGCCCTAAACCCCTAAATCCTAAGCCCCTCAACCCTAAACCTCTAAGCCCTGGAGATCCTTGGGCGCAAGCTGAGGTCAAGATACTCATGCAGGCGGACATCCGGGAACCATCCACCTGAAGCGGTTTAGGTTTAGGGTTGAGGGTTTAGGGTTTAGGGTTTCGGGTTTAGAGGTTTGATGCTTCAAAGGCTTCAGGGGTTTAGTTCTTGAAATGCTTTAGGTCTGTAGGGGTTGGGTGTTTTAGGGTCTAGGGTCTAGGGGTTTGGGGTATAGGGGTTTCTGGTTTAGAGCTTTAAGGATAAGGCTTCCTTTGGGGTTAGGGGTTGAGGGTTCGGGTGGTTTGGGAGTTTGGGAGCTTAGGGTTGGGGATCTAGGGGAAGGCTCAGGGGCTCTTCTAAGTAGGTTTTAGGGCACAGTGTGGTACTTGCAAGTAGTGTAGCCGTCCGAAGAACCCTACACATATGGACCTACCACTACTTATGACTAAACTTAAACCCGAAACCCACGGCCTTCAGGAAAGACGTCGTTTGCCGTGGTGGCTCTATGCCATGCAGAGTGAAGATAGCCCATACACACATTCAGACCTCACACATCGGAATCTCTACCGTGTCCCCCCCCCCCCCCCCCCAAACCCTGAACCCTAAGCCCTAAACTGCGAAACCCAAACTTGCTTCCAATACACTAAACCCTATAGACCGGTAACCTATGAACCCTACACGCAAAAAACAAGCTTTAATCACTACCCAAAACCTTAAACCCTAAACCCTCAACCCCAACCCTAAACCCAAGCCCTAACAACCCCTAAACCCCTAAACCCCTAACCCCTAAACCCCTAAACCCTAAACCCCTAAACCCCTAACCCCTAACCCCTAAAACCCCTAAACCCCTAAACCCCTAAACCCCTAAACCCCTAAACCCCTAAACCCTAAACCCCTAAACCCTAAAACCCTAACCCCCTAAACCCCTAAACCCCCAACCTAAACCCTAAACCCCAAACCCTAAACCCTAAACCCTAAACCCTAAACCTACTTCCTAAGTCAACCCCCAAGCATTGGGGGCCCGCTATGCTTGCAAGGTGGCGCCTTCGATGGCAACGGCGGAGCGGGAGCTGCCTTGCTGTGATGGTCTAGGGGGCTTTAGAGGGTCTAGGGTTTAGGGGGTTTAGGGTTTAGGGTTTAGGGTTTAGGGTTTAGGGAGTTTTAGGGGGCTTTAGGGGGTTTAGGGTTAAGGTTTTGGGGGTTTAGGGAGTTTTAGGGGGCTTTAGGGGGTTTAGGGTTTTGGGGGTTTAGGGAGTTTTAGGGGGCTTTAGGGGGTTTAGGGGGTTTCTGGGGTTTTTAGGGCGCGTGCAGCGCCCTTTTGTGCCCCATAAACCTCAAGGGAACATACTTCAGAAACCTTGTCAGGTAAGGGACCATGTGGCTACTCTTAGAAAGGGTGATAGGGTGTCCAGGATGTGCGATTCGAGGATATTGCAAAGCGCTTTAAACCCTCTAAATCCTTCTCCTTTAATTTAAGCCCTAAACCTCTCTAAACCCTGTAAACTCTCTAAACCCTCCATCCCTAAACCCAAGCACCCTAACACCCTAACCCCTAAACCCCAAATCCTTAAACCCAAACCCAGGGATGTGTGCGGGGGTGTCTGTTGGCTTGGCCAGGAAGGAGTTCAGGGTTTAGGGTTTAGGGTTTAGGGCTTGTACACTCTCCAAACCCTCCATCCCTAATCGTTAAACCTTATCACCCTAGCACCCTAACACCCTAATACCGCAGCACCGTAGCACCTTAGGACCCTAACGTTCTCAGGGATGTGCATCTCATCCGAGCCGTGGCGCTGGAGCCGGAAGTCAACCTCTCCTTCTTGCCGCCTGGGCGTTGATTGATGGGTTAAGGAAACCCTAAACCCTAAATTCCCATAAACCCAAATCCTAAAGCCTCAAGCCTCAAGCAGCCTAAAGCCACAAGCCTAAACCCTCAATAAACCCTCAACCCTACACCCAAGCCTGCTGCAAGAGGTCTAGGTCTGAGAGGTGCAGGGTTTAGGGCTGTGGGAGGAAGGATTTTAGTTTTTTTTTGGGGCGGTAAGCCCTAAACCCTAAACCCCAAACCCCAAACCCCAAACCCTAAACCCTAAGCCCTAAACCCTAAACCCTAAACCCTGAACCCTAGAAGTCCTCTTGCAACCCCATAACCCAGCTTGCCAAGCCTTCTCACCGAGTCAAACGGGCTTCCAAGTACTAGCAGGCCAGTAAGAAGTTCATTCGGAGGTCTCTTACATCTGCTCCGTCCCTTCCCCCCCCCCCCCCGCCCCGCGTTATGAGCAACCCTTAGGAAACCCCTAAACCCTAAACCCTCAACCCTATACCCCTCCATCCTCGACCCTCGACCCCACCCCCCCCCCCCTCCCCCCCCCCCCCCTCCCCCCCCCCCTACCCCCCCCCCCCCCCCCCCCCCCCCCCCCTCCCCCCCCCCCCCCCCCCCCCCCCCCCTCCCCCCCCCCCCCCCTCCCCCCCCCCCCCCCCACAAAAGCCCAAAACACCAAAACCCTAAAGGCCCTCAGCCTAAGCCTTAAAACTTGGGGGGATGTTCCCCCTTATACTAGCAGTCCTCAATAGGGAGCATAGTGCCCCCTATTATAATCCCCTATTAAGGACTGTTAGTATAGGGGGGAGCATCCCAACTTAACACCCTAAACCCTAAACCCTAAAGCCCCCAAACCCCCAAACCCTAAACCCCTAAACCCCGAAAGCCCTAACTCCCTATAGCCGAGACCCCTGAAACCCGAAATAAGCCAACTTCTAGATTCCCAAATTCTAAACCCATCGTAGGCAGGGGTTTAGGGTTTCGGGTTTAGGGTTGAGGGTTTAGCGTTCAGTGCTTAGGGTTTAGGGTATAGGTGGGGGGGTTGCAACCCATCCAAGAGCTCCAATTGCAGTGCGTTCCCGCCGCGTTTTCGCGACACGGAACGTTGCGGTTTAGGGTTTAGGGTTTGGGGTGTAGGGTTTGGGGTTGAGGGTTTAGGGTTTGGCTAAATCCCAAACCCTAGGTCCTACACGTTGACAATGCTCAAGACGCCGGTGCGCGACAGCCTCGGTTTCTCGTGGCCTGTCTGCAGTGGTTGGAGGGCCGAGGGGGTTTTTGTGAGGAGCTAGGATGCCCAGTAGTACCCTTATTCCCTTTTTGGGGGGTTTAGGTTCCCTTATAAACCCCTTTAAGCAAAAAAGGGCACCCTTTTTAAGCCTAGGTTTCTGGGCAGCCTAGCGAGGGTCAAAGGGGTCTCTAGGGTTCAGGGTTTAGAGGTTTAGGGTTTAGGTTTGGGGTTTCGGGTTTAGGGTTTAGGGTTTAGGGTTCTTCGCGCTTCGTCAGGTTTATGTGACGGGATCAGGGTGACTTTAAGGCATTAGGCTGAGGGTTTGAGGTTGGGGTTCTTCGCCGAGGGATTAGGGCAATGCGGGGTTTGGGGTTTGGTGTGTGCGGTTGCCATTGGTTGTGGTAACAGCCCTAAACCCGAAACCCGAAGCCCGAAACCCGAAACTCGAACCCCGAAACCCTAAACCCTAAACCCTAAACCCTAACCCTAAACCCCAAACCCTAAACCCTAAACCCTTTAGGGAACCTGGGTCTAGGCCTCTAGGCCCCTTTACCGCCCAAAATCTCAACCCTAAGCCCTAAGCCCGAAGCCTTGAGCCCTAAGCCCTAAGTTTTTTGTTTGGTTTCGCATGCGCGCTCAGGACACCCCCTAAACCTCAAAACCGCCCAAAAACCTCATTACCCTAAACCCTAAACCCTAAACCCTAAACCCTAAACCCTAAACCCTAAACCCTAAACCCTAAACCCTAAACCCTAAACCCTAAACCCTAAGCCCTAAGCCCTAAAACCTAAACCCTAAACCCTAAACCCTAAACCCCTGAGCCCTGAAAGGAAGAACGCCCGGGCCAAGAAGCAAGCTCAGCTGAGTGCGGAGGAGGAGGCCTCAGAAACAGGGCGACCGGGGAAGCCCGGCGGTCGCCTTTGACCTTATTTGGGTGCTGGGTTCGGTTTTGCAAAACCTTAAACCCTAAACCCTAAACCCTAAACCCTAAACCCTAAACCCTAAACCCTAAACCCTAAACCCTAAACCCCAAACCCTAAACCCTAAACCCTAAACCCTCCCTAAACCCTAAACCCTACGCCCTTTAGGCCCGCCTAACCCCACCACATCCAGATTTATCGCTGAAGAAGTCTTGGCCCCAGCAAGCCGAACCCTTGCGTGGTCGGTCTCTTTAAAGGGATTAGGGTCGAGGCACTTTCGGGTTTAGGGTTTAGGGTTTTTAGGGTTTAGGGTTTAGGCTCTTTGGGTTGAGGGTATTTAGGCTTGTTTGGAGTTCCTCTATACATGTAACCACCACCGACACTGTACCCTTGTTTTCATGTTGGTTGCTGAATACGGACTTTGGGGTCTGAGGTTTTGGAGTATAGGGTTTAGGGTCTAGAGAAGAGGGGGTTTAGGCTTAGAAAGTAGGACCTCTGCGTTTCGGCTTATGTAGGGTTCTGGTCCACAAGTATTGGGCTTTGGGGTCTTCCTTGGAAGCCCTTCTGACTTAGTAAGTAGGGTTAGTAAGGTGGGTTATGGGGACTATCTAAGTCAAGGGAGCTTCCAAGGTAGGGGTTTAGAGGGTTTGTGAAGGAGGGCTCCAGGAGTTTAGGCTTTAGTGTTCTTGTTTTGTCTTGGCAGCGGGTTGGCTTGCGAAGTCTTGACTTGCGGCAGATTGAACCTGTTGGCACCAGCTTGGCTTTTGAAGTTTATTCGTGGCCAGGGAGCTTGGACGGGAGGCTGAGACCTTGAACATGTCTGCCTCAATCAAAGCCTCAGTGTACAGCTCATTAGGGTTTAGGGTTAGGGTTTAGGGTTTAGGGTTTAGGGTTTAGGGTTTAGGGTTTAGGGTTTAGGGTTTAGGGTTTAGGGAATGTGAGAGGGTCACCATGAACTGGGTACAGCGCTCTCTTCGGCCCAGGGCTGGTGCCGGCAGTCTACAGAACATATCTCGATACCCTAAACCCTAAACCCTAAACCCTAAACCCTAAACCCTAAACCCTAAACCCTAAACCCTAAACCCTAAACCCTAAACCCTGACGTCACAGCTGGTCGGGCACTCCCGTCGTCACACACAATGGGCGACTGTTGGTTTCGCCCGTTGTCTCAATCCAAACCACGCATCAACAAAATTCGGTGAACCTGCATCATGGCCCAGCCCTAAACCCTAAACCCGAAACCCTAAACCCGAAACCCTAAACCCTAAACCCCAAGCCCGAAGCCCTAATTAAACCCTAAACAAGCCCTAAACCCTGCCATATCAGCAGCCCTTCCTCCACGGGAAACCCTAAACCTTACACCCTAAATCCTAAATCTTAAACCCTAAACCCTAAACCTTAAAGCCTTAAACCCAAAACCCCAAACCCTAAACACTCAAAGCAGCAGGCGACTGGGGTGTGGTCTGCGACTCTTGGCCGCAAGCTTTGAACGAACAGGGTTTGGGGGTTTCAGGTTCGGGTTTGGGGTTTAGGGAGTTTAGGGGTTAGGGTTTAGAGTTTCGGGTTTAGGGGCTTCGGGTTTTAGGTTTAGGGTGTAGGGTTTTGGGAATTTTAGGGCTTAGGGTTTTGGGAATTTGGGGTTGAAGTAAGGGTTTAGGGTCAAGGTGTTTGGGAGTGTAGGGTTTTGGGTTTCGAGTTTAGGGTTTAAGGTTCAAGGTTCAAGGTTTAGGGTTTAGGGTTTAGGGTTCAAGGTTCAGGGTTTAGGGGTTCAGGGTCTACGGCTCATTAGGCCAAGGGTTACATTTTTTGGGGAGTGCCTGCCTTCTCGTGTCGATTCTTTATCTAGTCTTGGATACCAAAAGGGTTAAGGGTGTAGGGTTTCGGGTTAGGGCCATCAGGCAGGTCAACCGACCCCACATCTAGGCCTAGAGGGGCTTGGGTCGTTTGGGTTGAAAGGCGGAGGGTTCTGATTCCGATAAGGGTTTAGGGTTTAGGGTCTAGGGGTTTAGGGTTTAGGGTTTAGGGTCTCAGGTTTACGGTTCAGGGCTTAAGCGTTTAGGACTCTAAGGACTTCGCGTTCTTAGGGCTCTAAGCCGGTCTTCGGCCTCCCCCGCAACTTGTGATGTTTAGGATTCAGGTTTTAGGATTTCGGGTTTAGGGTTTAGGAATCCAGGTTTTATGCCCTTTGAAAAGAACCCATCGGCAGGTGCGTGACGAACTACACTCATGCGGGACTGCGGGGGGCTCAGACACGGCAGTCCCTTTACAAACCCAAACCCTAAACCCCGAACCCCCACACCCTAAACCCCGAACCCCTAAACCCTAAACCCTAAACCCTAAACCCTAAACCCTAAGCCCTAAACCCCAAACCCCGAACCCCTAAACCCTAAACCCTACACCCTAAACCCTCAACCCTCAAGCCCAACTCCCAACTCCCCAAACGAGCCTAAGCTTTCAACTCTAGACCCTCAACCTGAGGTGTAGGGTTAAGTTCAGGGTTCAGGGTTCAGGGTTTAGGGTTTAGGGTTTAGGGTCGCAGGTTCTGTAGTAATACCTGACTAAGACACGCTTGCTTGTGTAGGGTTTAGGGCATTTCACAGTATATGTGTATATAACTCCGTATGTATACCGAGGCATTTCAAAGCGCAGGCTTTACATCTTGTAATTGTTCAACAACACTACGCTAACTACTCCCCGGAGGATTGGGTCACACGCAGACACACAGCTCAACGTTCAACATTTTCGGAGAACCCTAAGTTGCAGCTCCCTAAACCCTAAACCCTAAACCCTAAACCCTAAACCCTAAACCCTAAAACCTAAACCCTAAACCCTAAAACCTAAACCCTAAACCCTAAACCCTAAACCCTAGACCCTAAACCCTAAACCCTAAACCCTAAACCCTAAAACCTAAACCCTAAACCCTAAACCCTTAAATTAAGTGAGTAGTACAACTCAGGGGGGCGTTGGTCGATCGAGTCGTCGGCGTCTACGCGGACCCTGCCCCTGAGACAGAGAGGCTTTAGGGTTCAAGGCTCAGCGTTAAGAGGCTGAGGGCTCAGGCTTTCGAGGTAAGGGCTTTTTCCCTAAACCCTTAAACCTTAAACGCTGAACTCCCTAAACCCCAAACTCCCCAAACTCTACAATCAGGGTTTCGGATTTCGGCGTTTAGAGTTGAGGGTCTACAGGACTTCGAAGCGCCCCGGCTTCCCTGGTAAGCTTTTAGGGCTTTGGGGCTTCGGGTCGTGGGTGCAGGGCTTAAGGCTTAGGGGGGTGAAAGAAATCTGCTTTTGAGCACGCTAAACCCTAAGCCCTAAACCCTCAGCCCGAAACCCTAAACCCTAGACCCTAATCCCTAAGCCCTAACCGCCAAAAGCCCTAGACCCTGTGATGGGGTTCTGGTTGGTGGTTTAGGGCTTTGGGGTCTTAGGGTCGAAAGCCTCTAAGGTGGCAAGAGATATTTCGGGGTTTGGGGCTTTCGGGGTCTAGGGTTTAGGGCTTTCGGGGTTTAGGGTTTAGGGTTTAGGGTTTGGGTTTGGAGTCTATAATACCAAAAGGAATCCGTTTCTAAGCGGCATGTATCAGCGACCCAAGTTCTGAATAAGTAGCATGCCAGACATGACTGAACGGGAGTTTGGTCAGAAGGACCACGAAACCCTAAAATCCCCAAGCCCAACAAACCCTCACCCCTCAACCCTCAACCCTCAACCCTCAACCCTCAACCCTCAACCCTCAACCCTCAACCCTCAACCCTCAACGCTAAACCCTAAACCCTAAACCCTAAGCCCTAAACCCTAAACCCTAAACCCTTTCGTGTCCGAGGCGAACTGGATGAGGAGCCGTCAAGCCCTGGTCCTCACGTGCGAGCGCCTGCTCCTCTTCAACGCCCCGCGGGCCGCAGGGCAGGAGGTGCACGGCTACCCGAAGCCCGAAGCCCGAAGTACACCCTAAACCCTAAACCCTAAACCCCTAAAACCCTAAAACCCTAAATCCCTAAACCCCTAAACCCCTAAAACCCGAAAACCCTAAACCCTAAACAACCCTAAACCAGTTATTGGGGGTAAGGGGGCTGGGGTGTATGTAGGGCTTTGGGGGTTTTAGGGTTTCTTTGGGTTCTAGGGCCTTGGGAATCGTCACCGGATCTGCCTAAGCCTTGTCGGGTTAAGGTTGGGTTAGGGTATAGGGCTTAGGGCTTAGGGTTTAGGGTTTAGGGTTTAGGGTTTAGGGTTTAGGGTTTAGGGTTTAGGGTTTAGGGTTTAGGGCTTAGGGTTTAGGGTTTTAGGGCTTCGGGGAGCTGCGGCGGATGCAGGGTTTAGAGTTTAGGGTTTGGGGCTGAATGCCCTCCCTAAACCCTAACTAAGACCCTAAACTCGAAGGCCCTCAACCCTAATTACGCCCTCAGGGTCTCAGGCCAGAAAGCCTTGTGAACTCCTAGTACCTGACCCAGGGTTTAGGGGTCGCGAACAAAGCAAGCATTCTTCACTCTGAACCCTACACCCTAAACCCTAAACCCTAAACCCTAAACCCTAAACCCTAAACCCTAAACCCTAAACCCTAAACCCTAAACCCTAAACCCTAAACCCTGAACCCTGAACCCTGAACCCTAAACCCTAAACCCTAAACCCTAAGCCTTTCCTAGGCTTCCAGCTGGTCGATGGAGCAGGTGCTTGCGCTCTCCGAGCTCAAGGAGCTGGTGCCGTGGCGTGCGTTTGGGGTTTAGGGTTTAGGGTTTAGGGTTCAGGGTTTAGGGTTTAGGGTTTAGGGTTTCCTAGGGTCTGTCTAGGGTTTAGGGTTGAGGGGCGGTTTTCCGGATTTAGGGTTCAGGGTTTTGGGTGGTTTACAGGATTTAGGGTATCTAAAAGGTGCCCTGTAACCCCCGAACCGCTAAACCCCAACGATCTAAGAGCTGCGTTACTCCTGTAGAGTTTTTCCCTGGCTCATGACGCGACGGCGATACATGGAGCCTCAGGGCACTTATCGCCCCAAGTATAACTGTACTTATAAGGCCCCTAAGTCCCCTGCATAAGTAGACTTATTACTGGGGGCATAAGTACCCGTAATGATGACGATGGCGATGACAATGGCTGGCGATGATGAGGAGGAGGATGGGGACGGCGATGACGATTCTCAATATGAACCCTAAACCCTAAACCCTAAACCCTAAACCCTAAACCCTAAACCCTAAACCCTAAACCCTAAACCCTAAACCCTAAACCCCTAAACCCTAAACCCTAAACCCTAAACCCTAAACCCTAAACATGTGCACATTTTTGCTATTCGGGTGTCGCGGGGGGAAGGAAGGGGGGGCCGGCAAGGCTTGTGCACCGTGTCTGCGTTCGTGCTTGCCTTGCTGTAAGAAGTTCTATTGTTCAGGGTTTGGGGTTTGGGGTTTAGGGTTTAGGGTTTAGGGTTTGAGAGTGTTTGGTGGCTGAGGGGCTTTGGAGTTTGGGGCACCGAACTTGGCCATTGCAGAACAGCTTTGCCCAGCACCGCGTCTCGTAGGCGCTCGCACACCTCCCATGTGCCGACCGCCTCGGATTGCTGGCACAGCGCTGCAGGTTAATTAGCGTCGCAGGAGGTCCATCCGCTGTGGCGTCAGTCACCTGTGCAACATGGCCTCGTCCCTTCTGTTGACTCGGAGATCCAAGGGCCAGACGCTCCAAAAGGCTTTGACTTAAAGAGCCACTTCTTCAATCACACATGATTTTCTGGGATTCCTATAGCAGCGGCAAATTGCAGTATTTATAGCGTATTAAAAGCCCGTGAATGCGGTAATTGCTAGGATTTGGTGCACTGTCAAGCAGGCAAACGTACAAAAACACCATGATTTACAGGTTTTTCTGCGGGTTTTGCAATGATTCAGGAGCTCCAAACGTGCAAAACACCGCAAATTAGAGTATGGCTCGTCGACCACCGAGGTGTCGAGCCAGACCTAGGAAAAAGAACACAGGAGAGCCAGACCTAAGAAAAAAAACACCTCCGCCGGTTTAGGGTTTAGGGTTTAGTGTTCTGGCATTGGGGTTTATTTAGGGTTTAGGGTTTAGGGTTTCGGGTTTAGGGCTGAGGGTGGTTTTCCGGATGTAGGGTTTAAGGTTGAGGCTGGTTGACGGGTTTAGGGTTTTGAAACGGTGCCCTGAAACCCCTCAACCCCTAAACCCCACCGATCAAAGAGCTGCGTTACTTTTTGCAGAGTTGCCCCTGGCCTCTTTCATCATGACGCGACGGCGATACTTGGAAGTTCAGGGCATTTTAATAATCCCAATTACAACTGTACTTTTTAGCCCCCTAAGTCCCCGAAGTAGGTTGTAAGTAGACTTATACCTGCGGGTATAAGTCCCTAGGAACCAAGTAATGATGACGATGACGATGACGATGAAGATGGCTGGCGATGATGAGGAGGAGGATGGGGACGACGATGACGATTCTCAATATGAACCCTAAACCCTAAACCCTAAACCCTAAACCCTAAACCCTAAACCCTAAACCCTAAACCCTAAACCCTAAACCCTAAACCCTAAACCCTAAACCCTAAACCCTAAACCCTAAACATGTGCACATTTTTGCTATTCGGGTGTCGCGGGGGGAAGGAAGGGGGGGCCGGCAAGGCTTGTGCACCGTGTCTGCGTTCGTGCTTGCCTTGCTGTAAGAAGTTCTATTGTTCAGGGTTTGGGGTTTGGGGTTTAGGGTTTAGGGTTTAGGGTTTGAGAGTGTTTGGTGGCTGAGGGGCTTTGGAGTTTGGGGCACCGAACTTGGCCATTGCAGAACAGCTTTGCCCAGCACCGCGTCTCGTAGGCGCTCGCACACCTCCCATGTGCCGACCGCCTCGGATTGCTGGCACAGCGCTGCAGGTTAATTAGCGTCGCAGGAGGTCCATCCGCTGTGGCGTCAGTCACCTGTGCAACATGGCCTCGTCCCTTCTGTTGACTCGGAGATCCAAGGGCCAGACGCTCCAAAAGGCTTTGACTTAAAGAACCACTTCTTCAATCACACATGATTTTCTGGGATTCCTATAGCAGTCAACCCTACACCCTAAACCCGTTGAGGAAACCCAACCCCTCATTGAGGCGTAGCCGGTTCCGGTGTAAACGCTCCGATGCAGCGCCCTGCTGAAGAGCTGGCAGTGCAAGGTGTTTGCGCTGTCAGCAGTCGGCGGCTGCAAAACGAGAGTGCAGGTTAATTAGCGTTGCGGCAGGTCTGTCTGCTGTGGCGTCAGTCACCTTTGCCACATAGGAATCTCCGGACCGCTGAGGGCCTGCCAAGCCCCCAAGATCGGCTTGCGGGTTGGGATGTTCTCCCTTATGCTATTGAATGACTCTGTGCTGACTGTTTCCTGCGGTTGCTTGCGAAAGCAGTCTTGCGATTTGCCCCAGCAGCATGTGTCCGCCAATGTGCGCCTGGGACTAGATGGTAGAAGTCGTGCGCGTCTACCCTTCGTCGTTGTTGGTTTTCTTGTTCTTGGATCTTGTGATGAAGCAGCGCCCTGTTGAAGAGGCTGCAGCGCAGGTACTTGCGCTGTCAGCAGTGGGCGGCTGCAACATAAGAGAGCAGGTTAATTAGCGTTGTGGCAGGTCCATCTGCTGTGGCGTCAGTCACCTTTGCCACATGTGAGCTAGCCAGCTGAATCCATCGAGGAACGGAACGATGGAGCGAGTGAGAGAAGATTGCGAACGCAAAAGAGTGAGTGAGCGAGCAAGAGCGCAGGAGGGAGCGTCTGTGCAAGAAAGGTTATATCATACCTAGGCCCTACACCTGACAACACGAAACCCAAAACGCGCCTAGAGGATGTAAAAGCTAGGACGCCGAGGTCGTTTCTTCATACTGCTCCACGGCGGCTTTGCAGAAGAAGTCGGGGTTGGTTCAAGGTTTAGATTTTGGTTTCGGGTGTCGGGTTACGATAAGCAATACCTACAAGGACTCCTAAACCCCAAACCCCAAACCCCAAACCCCAAACCCCAAACCCCAAACCCTAAACCCCAAACCCCAAACCCCAAACCCTAAACCCTAAACCCTAGACCTTAAACCCTAAACCCTAAACCCTAAACCCTAAACCCTAAACCCTAAACCCTAAACCCTAAACCCTAAACCCTAAACCCTAAACCCTAAACCCTGCCTAACCCCCGAACCAAACCTTAGATGCCTGGCTAGAGACCTTGTTCCCATTGCTGGCTCAGTTGGGGGAACTCGGTATAGAAAGCGGGACGAGAGGGGTGGTTAGGGTTTAGGGTTTAAGATTTAGGGTTTGAGATTTAGGGTTTAGGGTTGCATCGGCTTTGATGTTGGTTCGTTTTTGCCAGGGACGAACGGATTACAACTCAAGCCCTAAGCCCCAAACCTTAAGCCCTAAACCCTAAACCCTAAACCTAAACCCCAAACCTTAAGCCCTAAACCCCAAACCCCAAACCTAAGCCCCAAACCTGAAGCCCTAAACCCTACACCCTACGCCCTACACCCCAAACCTTAAGCTAAACCCTGAACCCTAAACCCTAAACCCTAAACCCTAAACCCTAAACCCTAAACCCTAAACCCTAAACCCTAAACCCTGAACCCTGAACCCTGAACGCCAAGTTTTCGAACCCTGAGAGGCCGCAACGGCAAGTCCTTGAGCCTAAGCCCCGAAACCCTGACCCTAAACCCTAAACCCTAAACCCTAAACCCTAAACCCTAAACCCTAAACCCTAAATCCGAAACCCTAGACCCTGAACTCTAGTCCCTAAGCCCTAAACCCCAAAGTTCCGAAGCCCAAGCTCAAAGGGGTACACTAAACCTCTTTCCAGTGTCAGCTCTGCTAAACCCTAAACCCTAAACCCTAAACCCTAAACCCTAAACCCTAAACCCTAAACCCTAAACCCTAAACCCTAATCCCCAAACCCTAAACCCTAAACCCTAAACCCTAAACCCTCAAGCCTCTGCTGAGGTCTTGGTGTTGCGCATGCACCGGGTGGCAGACCTCGTGCGCCGCCCTCAGACACACACGCTCTTGGAACAGGGGCTCGTTTAGGGTTTAGGGTTTAGGGTTTAGGGTTTAGGGTTTAGGGCTTAGGGTTTGACCCTGAACCCTAACCTCTAAACCCCAAACCCGAAACCTTTGACGAGCCGGAAACTCTAAACCTAAAATCTTAAATCCAAACCGCAACCTTGTAAGCTTAAAACCTGACCCCCCAAACCCGGCTTCAGGCCAACGAGGTTCTTGATGGCTTTTTTTAGAGGGTTTCGAGCGGGAGGCTTAGGGTTGAGGGCTCAGGATTACGAGGGTTTGCGGTTTAGAGTTTGGGTGTAGGGTTTAGGGTTTAGGGTTTAGGGTTTAGGGTTTAGGGTTTAGGGTTTAGGGTTTAGGGTTTAGGGTCAGGAGGTTTAGGGTTTATAAGGCTTCGGACTAGGGGATCCCATGAACCTGCTAGTGCACCCTTTGGGGTTTAGGGGTTTACAGGTTTAGGGGTAGTTTAGGGTTGAGGGTTCAGGGTTCAGTGTTTAGGGTTTAGGGTTTCGGGCGTTTAGGGTTTGGGAATTCCCTAAACCCTAAACCCTAAACCCCTCAACCCTAAACCCTAAACCCCTAAACCCTAAACAGAAGCTGCCAAGGATCGACTTGGCGACCTCAGCGCGGGGTCGCCTCATCGATGAGCTTCAACTGGCTACCACGGCCGTCAATGAAAGGCCAGGACCACGAAGCAAGCAGGGGGGGGTTTAGGGTTTAGGGTTCAGGGTTTAGGGTTTAGGGTTCAGGGTTTAGGGTTTAGGGTTTAGGGTTACATGGTTCCTTGATATGGGCCTTGAAAGATCTTGAAAGGAGACGCCTGATAAACCCCGTATATACCCAATAAAACTCAAGGGCCCATACATCAAAGAACCCTTCAAAGAAGGCAAGGGACCATACTAAGGGACCCTGTAACTGCCCTCAGATTTCGCTTTCGGTGGAGGGCTTTTTGTGATGAGCTGGGGGTTTTAAACGCTAAACCCCAAACCCTGTTGCGCGGGTGTGGGGGGTTGCAACAGCATGCCCTCCCAAGGGTCATCCGTATCCTTGCTGCACTAGGACCCGGAGTCGCCCCTTTAGTTGTTTTTTTTTTGGGGTTTAGGTTAGGTTCTCTGAAAAATAGTACATTTCTATTCCTACGCTACTCTTGGGTCTCTAAGGGAAGTTACAAGATTGGGCCCCTTGTCTTCTTTAAAGGGCTCCGAAGTATGGGCCCTTCGGTTGTTTCGGTTATTTAAGGGAGTATATAAGGGGCCCCCATTTAAGGGCCCTCATTAAGGGACCATGTTTGGGATACTAGCAGTCCTGAATAGGGACTATTGTACCCCCTATTATCAGCATAAAGGGGAACATCTGTAGACCATGTAACTGCCCTAGACCCCAAAACCCTGTAACCCTAAACCCTAGATAAACCCTAAGCCCTAGACCCTAAACCCTAAACCCTAAACCCTAAACCCTAAGAGTATCGAGACACAGTGAGACACGGCTCACATCGAAGGCTTCGGCCGCGCACGGTAGTTCTGTCGCACGGTGTAGATACGAGTGAATGAAGCAGAATGTGCCCCAACTTCCACCATCTTCCGTCCAGTTCGTTCCCCTCCCCCCCCTCCCAAAAAAGCCAAAAGGTTCTAAAAAGCTACTTTCGCTCACAGCGTTTCGCTCAAAACTTTCGCTCAAACTTTCGCACAAAGCTTTCGCTCAAAACCTTTTGGGACCCAAGCCCTATACAATTTCTATAGACCCTAAACCCTAAACCCAAACCCTAAACCCTAAACCCTAAACCCTAAACCCTAAACCCTAAACCCTAAACCCTAAACCCTAAACCCTAAACCCACAACCCTCAACCCTAAACCCACAACCCTCAACCCTCAACCCTCAACCCTCAACCCTCAACCCTCAACCCTCAACCCTCAACCCTCAACCATCAACCCTCAACCCTAAACCCTAAACCCTAAACCCTAAACCCTAAACCCTAAACCCTGGAGCGGCCCTAAGCCCTTGGGCCCCCAGTGTTGAGGGCTTTGGGTCCCCAGACGGGTAGGTGGGGCGGCGCCGACTTCGCAGCCGGCCTGCGCGTGCGCCAGGCAGCTCGAAAGGGGGGTTTAGAGTTTAGGGTTTAGGGTTTAGAGTTTGGGGTTTAGGGTTTGGGGTTTAGGGTTTGGGGTTTAGGGTTTAGGGTTTAGGGGGTCTGAGGCGTCGGGCTTTCGTAACTTTCGGGCAGGGGCTTTGGGTTTAGGCTGAGAGGGCCACCCCAAACCCTAGACCCTAAACCCGGGGTCAGGGCTTGAGGGGCTGGTGCGGGTACTGGGTGCCAATGTGCAATGTGGAGTAAGAAGATTTTCAGACTTTTGCCCCTGCTGCTCAAGTACAGAACTCTGATGGTTGAAAGGTATAGTCTTGGGCTTGAGGCCGTTATGGTTCGTAGTGTTTCAAGGGTTTTTGTGCGTTCGGATGCTTTGCGGTTTCGGGCTTCAGGGTGCATTGTATAGAGTTGAGGTTGGAGGTTGTTCAGACCGGTTAATTCAGGGCCAGGGTTCGGAGTGTTATTTTGAACCCCGGAGCCTAGACGCCTAAACCCTAAACCCGAACACGCTAGGACCCCAAAACCCTAAAGCGCCAAAACCCTACAACCCTAAAGCCCCCACGCCTACGACCCTTAAAGCCCTACAACCTCAAAGCCCTAAAGCCCTAAAGCCCTAAAGCCCTAAAGCCCTAAAGCCCTAAAGCCCTAAAGCCCTAAAGCCCTAAAGCCCTAAAGCCCTAAAGCCCTAAAGCCCGAAAGCCCTAAAGCCCTAAAGCCCTAAAGCCCTAAAGCCCTAAAGCCCTAAAGCCCTAAAGCCCTAAAGCCCTAAAGCCCTAAAGCCCTAAAGCCCCAAAAGCCCTAAAGCCCTAAAGCCCTAAACCCTAAACCCTGAGACCCTAAAGCCCTAGAACCCTAAAGCGCTGAAGCACCCGACTCCCAAGGCCTGAGCCCCTCGACGTAGGGCCTCCAATGCCAAGGTGTAGAAGGGTTTAGGGTCTTAGGGTGTTTGGGTTTAGGGTTTAGGGTTTAGGGTTTAGGGTTTAGGGTTTAGGGTTTAGGGTTTAGGGTTTAGGGTTTAGGGTTTAGGGTTTAGGGTTTAGGGTTTAGGGTTTAGGGTGTAGGGTGTAGGGTTTAGGGTTTAGGGGCTTAGGGTGTTTGGGTTTAGGGTGTAGGGTGTAGGGTTTAGGCACATGAACACCTAGGGATAGGGTCGGGGGAAGCATCCAACCTGCCTCTAAACCCTAAACCCTAAACCCTAAACCCTAAACCCTAAACCCTAAACCCTAAACCCTAAACCCTAAACCCTAAACCCTAAACCCTAAACCCTAAACCCTAAACCCTAAACCCTAAACCCTAAAACCTTACCGTATCTGACTGTTATAGGGAGGGGCCAGGGTCCACGGTTTAGGGTTCAGTCGCCGAGCCCAGGAGTGCGAAGCCATTACGGTTGCTTGGCACCGATTTCGTCCAAAACCTAAAACCCCAAACCCCAAACCCAAAACCCAAAACCCAAAACCCCAAACCCCAAACCCTAAACCCTAAACCCTAAACCCTAAACCCGAAACCCTAAAGCTTAAAACCCTAATCCCTAAACCCTGAGCCCTAACTACACCCCACACCCTAAACCCTAAGCTTACCCCTAAACTCTAAACCCTTCAAGTAACAACCACATGCCGGAATCACAAACCGGGGTTTTATCTCCCACTTTGCTTGGAAATTGTGTTGGTGTTAGGGGTATAAGGGGGGAGCCCTAGAAGGGACCCTTCATCTTATTCCCCCTAGATAGCCCATATACCATATATAGTCTCTATGTACCGGAATAAATCTCAAGATAACCCCTTATAAGGGTCCCTCCTTGAGTCCCTTGACAGCTGTTTTCTCCCCAAATTCTCAACCCTACTTGGAGCCGCAGCTATAACTTTACTTTTGAGCCGCCGAGGTCCCATAAGTAGGTCAGAAGTAGAAATATCACTGGGTTATATATATATATATGTATATATATATATGTATATATGTATATATATATATATATCCATGAACCAAGAGTCCCATGTCTCTTGTGATTACGTACTTGGGGCCCCCCCAAGTCCTTAGGGAATACGTTAAGGCCCAAGTATTCCCTATTTACATGGACCCTGAGGGTTTGCTTCTTGTGCTTCGAACCCTGCGCCCACAAACATGCGAAAGAAAACGCCAGCCGAAGAAGCCATAAGCCCCAAACTCCTAAGCCCTCAGCCCTCAGCCCTAAGCCCTAAACCCTAAACCCTAAAACCTAAACTCTAAACCCGAAACCCCAAACCCATAAACCCCTGAACCCCAAACCCCAAAGCCCCGCTTCCCTAAACCTTTAACGCGAAACCCGAAGCCGCACCGCCACGTAGCTGCATGGGTTTTAGCTTTGCGTTCAGGGTTTTGGGTTTAGAGTTTGGGGCTTAGGGTTTAGGGTCTAGGGTTTAGGGTTTAGGGTTTAGGGTGTAGGGATGTCCGCTTGTTTCTGACAGTCGGCTGCGATTGCCACCCCGAAACCCTGGACCCTGAATGTCTGCCTCAGGAGCTCTTTGACCAGAATCGGCAGAAAGTCGGCCTTCTCGCATGGATGGAGGCGCCCTAAAGCCTCAACCCTAAACCCTCAACCCTAAATCTTCAACCCTAGCCTAAACCCTAAACCCCAATCCGGGTTGGGGTTTAGGAGGGCCGAAGGCCTCAGGACAGAGGGAGGGAAAGCCATGCGTTTAGGGTTTGCTTCTCGCTCCGAGCCCTGAACCTAGAACCCTCAACCCTAAACCCTAAAGCCCTAAACCCTAAACCCCAAACCCCAAACCCTAAACCCTAAACCCTAAACCCCATACCCTAAACCCTAAACCCTAAACCCTAAACCCTAAACCCCAAACCCCAAACCCCGGTCTGGGGTTGTTAGGAGTGCAGGGGCTTAAGCGCTCCTGAAACTCAAGGGGCTGAGGCTCGCACCCCTAAGGTTGCCCCCCTAAAAGTTCCCCTTATTGAGGGTTTAGGGTTTAGGGTTTAGGGTTTAGGGTAAGAGTCCCCAAAACCCTGAAATACAACCTTAGGGGTCCAAGGTACAACCCCTTGAAGAGCCAAAAACCCTAAACCTTAAACCCTAAACCCTCCTGCTACCCTGGCAGGCCAATGTCTTCCTGCTTCTGCCCCACGTCGATACCGCTGCGCTACTGGTGGGCGAGACCTTCTTCTTTGGCCAACTGGACCTCTGGGGTTTCGGGTTTAGGGTTCAGGGATTCGGGTTTAGGGTTTAGGGTTTAGTTTAGGGTTTAGGGTGTAGGGTTTAGGGTTTAGGGTTTAGGGTTTAGGGTTTAGGGTTAGGGTTTAGGGTGTAGGGACTACGATGATGATGATGATGATGATGATGATGATGATGATGATGATGATGATGATGAAGATGAAGATGAAGATGAAGATGAAGATGAAGATGATGATGAAGATGAAGATGTTTATGACGGTGATTGTTCTTACTACCACTACTACCACCATTACGGTTACCTGTTGCGATCGCCCCAGGACATTAATGTGTCATTGCTACAGCAACTTCTGGCTCAAGCCGCAGATACCAAGAACTTCGGCTCCTGAGCGGAGCATGGAGTGCAGGTTTTCTGCAGGGGATGAGCCCGATGTGGTCATTCCAGATCCCTACCTATTTCCCCGAGCCCATGGCCTGAGAATTGGAATGCTTAGCACCAATGTGGTGATCAGTGGGGCTTTGCTTTCGTGGGGCGCATGCCCTCGACAGGAGCATCCCCTTGACTTGAGGCAAAGACTCTGTTGTTGGTTTTTCTTCCTCACTTGCTGCGGGGCTGCTTTGGAAGTGCTGGGCACCTCGCTTCTCTCAGAGACTGACGATGCTCCGATCGTTTTGCCCGCGCGCATGATCACTATGGCATCTATTGCTCCGCTACTGGTTGCTGCCAACGGAATGGGGGAGATCATCTGGCCGTCAAGGCTTATAGAGTTCTTAAGGGAGGGGGGTTCAAAGGGGTAGGTACCTAGGGAACCTTAGGGAAGCTTAGGGAGTCTTAGCGAGTAGTAGGGAGTACTAGGGAACTTTGGGTTATCCCTTGAACCCCCCTCCCTTAAGAACCCTATAAAAGGCGTTGGCAGCACATCTGGATCCTGTGCGCTTTATTCCTGCTGGCGGGTTCAGGGGGATTCCTAGCCGTGTCCCTGATATCACCTGATTCAAGCCAGCTGGTCCTGGCTTGCATCATTGCGCTCGGAGATCTCTACACTGCTTGTGTATGGTTTCTGGCCAGCCTGAAACTTAGTGGTAGAGTAGGTAACCTTTGACCTTTTTGGGGGTATTCTAATCCCTATAAACTCCCAAAAGTCCAAGCTTGAATTCCCCCAGGTTACTGGACAACTACTGGCTGGTTCTTAGTAGGGAATCAGGTCGCCACCTTTAGGTGAAGGAAGTCGGAAGTCTGGCCCTCATTCCCTCACTCCCTACAGAAGCAGGGGGACTAATAACCCCTAAACCCTAAACCCTAAACCCTAAACCCTAAACCCTAAACCCTAAACCCTAAACCCTAAACCCTAAGCCCTAAACCCTCTACTAAGAACCAGGGGGACTAAGGAAAGTGAAACTCGAAGGCTGCCTCTGTGGTCGCATTGGAATTCTTGGCCTCCTTTGCCACCTAGCTGCTTCTTGGTAGCTGAGTGGTACCCTTTTGTCCCTTTTCTGGCGGGTTCTTAATTCAGGGAATCAGGGAATCTCTGTAGAAAAATAGCCCAGCCCCAAAAAGGCTGCCCCTTAGAATCATAGGGTTCCTGGGCTACCAAGGCTTATGTCCTCCTCGGGGTGTCGGAGGACCTCTGTGGGCCTCCGGCACATGCGGATTGCTACGCAGCGTGCTTCTGGGGCACGGCTGCCTCACTTCACTACCTCTTCTGGATGATTGGGATGCTCGCAGCCAACAGCTTGATTTGGAGCTTCTTAGCGGTGGATGACCCACTGAAGATTGCGTGGCCCAAGATCTTGTCTTTTCAGCTCTGCAGCCGAAGCTGAGAAGAAGCTTGTTGACCACTGGCCATGGAGGATATACTGTGTGTATATCCATTCTGTTCATACATAAGGTAGGTCCTTGGGACATTTTGTATTTTTCCTTATTGGGTTTAATAGCATCATTGATCATACTTAGGAATATTTTTCAGAGGGTTTAAGGGGCCATCCTAGTACATTAGGATTGAGTTCAGACATGGGCTGCTGAGATTGCGCGCTTCCTTTTCAGGCTTGTTAGTATGTAATGAATACCTGACGGTGCCATGCAGAATTGCAGGCTCACCTTCTGCCAGAGTCGTCTCACCACAAGGGTTGCGATGCCGCACAGGGTTTTTAGGGTTTAGGGTTTAGGGTTTAGGGTAAAACCCAAAACTCTGAGGCACGGAACTTTGGGGGGCAAAAGAGTCTCCAAACCCAAGGGTACAACCTTAGGTGTCCAAGGTAGAGTCTCATGAGGTTTAGGGTTTAGGGTTTAGGGACGCAGACCCACGCCCGCAAACGGTGCCCCCAGGGCAAGGGCCTTCTCGCAGGTCACTGGTGAAGATACTTGGAAGTTCATGGATACTTATATAACCCCAAGTATAAGGCCCTGACCTGAAAGGGTCAGAGTTCTTCGCAAGCCCTCCGATAGGCCCAATCGCGCCTAACAGGCCCGTAGTAGTGAACCCGAAAAACCTAAGTTTCCTGATTAAACCCTAAACCCAAAACCTTAAACCCCAAAAGCCCCAAGGCCCTAAGCAGAATGTCTGACCTCGCGGATGCCCAGAATACCCGCAGTTGAAACACTAAATGATATCATGTCCAGAGTAGCCCCTTTCTTAGAGGCTCCTTGGACTTAGTTGAGGGTTTGGGGTTTAGGGTTTAGGGTTCGGGGTTAGGGTTTAGGATTTGGGGTTTAGGGGCATACTTAGAATCTCCTTGGACTTAGTAAGTCTACTTAGTATCCCTCAGAAGCCCTTTTGTAATCCCCAGAACCTACGTTATTAACTACTTCCTAAGTCAGAGCTTCCAAGTATTCCCTTTTTGTAGATTCCCTATAAGCACATACGCGGAAAAGGGCACCCTTTTTGCTCCTAGGTTACTCTTGGGTCTAGTGAGTCTAGTGTACTGTGTACTGTATCAGATATTGTCCTATATAGTATACTACACATTGTATAGCCTACGTGCTGTATAGTGACCAAGCCATGGCGGGGTATGAGAGATAGAAGAAGATCGACCATTCGTGTTTAGTTCACTGGGCTTAGGTCGCAGAAGGCTGGAGCTATTCGTGTTCGGACTATTGGTTTCGGGTTTCGGGTTCAGGGTTTCAAGTTTAGGGTTTTGAGTTTAGGGTTCGTACACAGCGGTTCTGCACGAATGTGCCAAAGAGAATATGCTTAAGTGCCTTTTTTGCTAGCATGGCGTTGTCTAGTTGTTCAAGGCTCCGGCTGTCGGATCTAGGGTGCAGTGGAAGTAACCTCGTAGAGAGTGTTAGTGATATGGTCGCCCAGCAGCTGTTGTGGAGCAGATTGAAGCTTAACGGTCCGAAGATGTCGACAACAGCAGCCTTTTCGGTTAGTGATGCTTACTCCTCTCCCCGCTCCTCGCGTTTATTTGGCTGTATAGCGTAGATGGTACACAAGCCACATTGAGTATCGATCAAAGCAGATATGTTAGCCAGGTGTAGCTCGAGGCTGTACTTGCGCATCATGAATATGGATCTTCGTCTCGAAGGCGAGGGCAAGTTCTGGGAGATTGTGCAGCAAGGCCAGAGAACCATTTCGGCTTTTGGAAAGCTGGGCAGCGCGGGCAGAACGGACAGTCATATACACTATCAGGTCGATGCGGCCACGAAGTTCGCAGAGAGCAAAGTGAAAGAGAAAACCAGAAAGGGCTACAAGAAGTGCGGCAAGGCAAAGGTGTGCCCGGCATTCTTGAAGCCGAAGTATTCCAAGGACTTCGTGCAGGACTTAGATGACCCAAAACAGCAGCTGCATGCATCTCGCATCCCGAATTTGCAGTTAATTATCCGTCACGTGCTGTGCATTCCGAGTGAATCTGTGCGCTTCGCGCGTACGTGTGTGTCAGTGTGTTTGTGTGTGTGTGTGTTCGCATGTCAGTGGAGCATCTAAGGTGGAGGGCACCATCACTAAGGCCAAAAATATCAGTCCAAAAGGCATGGCTTACGAGTGCGAAGCCCAGACTGCTTGCAAAGCCAGGGGGGACTGCAAAGGGTACTTCGAGCATGTGGGTTACGATGGCTACCCCACCTATCACCTCTTGGCTCCTGGTACGGAGACTTGGAAGAAAGGCTCCCACACAGGCCTTGTTGCATCTGTAAGAGTGAAAAAGGAAGGTGCGAAGGCAGTTGCGGCGGCAAAGACATCTGAAGCAGCCGGTCATGGTCCGAAGAAGCCAGTGATGAAGGTCTTGAAGAAACCAGCAAAGTGCTAACTCCAGCCTGCGCAGGCTGTTAGCATCCGTCGCAGTGGCGGGGAAGAGCTCTGGAATAAACAGCTGCAGTATCAGTAGTAGTAGTCGTCGTAGTAGAGGTAGTAGTCGTCGTCGTCGTCGTCGTCGTCGGAGCAGCAGCAGCAGCAGCAGCAGCAGCAGCAAGAGGAGGAGTAGTAGTCGTCGTCGTCGTGGTCGTCGTCGTCGTCGTCGCCGCCGCCGTCGTCGTCGTCGTAGTAGTGGTAGCAGCAGTAGTAGTGGTAGCAGCAGTAGTAGTGGCAATAGTACCAGCGCTGCAAGCAGGAGCTGCAAAGGTAGTAGTGGCCCTAAATCCTAAACCTAAACCCTAAGCCCTTAACCCTTAACCCTCAAACCCTAAACCGCCCTAAACCCTAAACCCTATACGCAAATGTGGTAGCAGTAGTGGTGGACCCTTCGTCCCGTGCAGGAAGTGCGCCAACATCTGCGAGGCACGTGCGCGGAAGTTACCGTTGAGGGCCCAAGACTGGTGTAGGTGTCAGGGCTTTGAGTTGAGGGTTTTGGGAACCTTTTGGGAGTATTTAGGTGACGTTACAATGGTCTAAGGGCACGGGTTGAGAAGTAGTAAGGGCTTGGGGTACCTCCTTTGCCTGGGAAGGTGTCTGTCTTGTTTTCGCTTAGGTTTTTTTGGATTTTCCTTGCGCCTAAACCCTACACCCTAAACCCTACACTCTGCACCCTACACCCTAAACCCTAAACCCTAAACCCTAAACCCTAAACCCTGAACCCTAAACCCTAAACCCTAAACCGTAAACCCTAAACCCTAAACCCTAAACCCTAAACCCCAAAACCCTAAACCCTAAACCCTAAACCCTAAACCCTAAACCCTAAACCCTAAACCCTAAACCCTAAACCCTAAACCCCAAACCCTCAACCCTCTTTTTGCAGATCCTCCGAGGAGTGAAGAGAAGGGCCATCTTCGGAGCCTATGAAGGGAAGCCTTCAACGGGATACAACCTTAGGGGTCCGAGTATGACTCCCTTTATGCACCCACCCTAAGCCCTAAACCCTAACCCCTAACCCCTAAACCCTAAACCCTAAACCCTAAACCCTCAGCCCGAATAGCCCTAAACAGAGCCCTAAGAGCCCTAAGAGCCCTCAGAGCCCCAAGAGTCCGAAGAGCCCTAAGAGTTGTAGGGCCCAGAGCCACATGGCTTTGATGTCAACCGATACCCTAAACCATCCTCAGTTCTCGTAAGTAGGGTTTAGGGTTTGGGGTTTGGGGTTTAGGGTTTAGGGTTTAGTGCTTAGGGTTTAGGGTTTGCGGTTTGGGGTTTGGGCTTAGTCTTGGAGCCCTCAACCCTAAACACTGAACCCCAGGACCCTGAACCCTAAAACCCTGAGCCCTAAAACCCAAAACCCTGAACCCTAAACCCTAAACCCTGAACCCAGTGTGGCCACCAGGCTCTGACTGGACCTGGCGCTCCTACTATTTCGCGCAGCCCGGCCGAGAGAGCGGAAGCTTTTCCTTTTCTTTTTGTTTAGGGTTTAGGGTTTAGGGTTTAGGGTTTAGGGTTTAGGGTTTGGGGTTTGGGGTTTGGGGTTTAGGTCGTCTCCAACTTGAACCGTAGACCATATTCTGGCGGCCGGAAAACTGACTACTAGCCTTCCCTTATTGGGCCGATATATTTATTTCTGCGGTACTAACCCCCCAAATTCCTATTCTACTTGTGACGGCCCCTGGCTTACATATCCTCAAGCCCTAAGCCCTAAGCCCTAAACCCTAAAATCCTGAACCCTAAAAACCTAACCCCTAAACCAAAGGGGGCTTCAGCGAAACCCTAAATGAACCCTGTAGAAGGGGGTAGTCGGGAAACCCATGAACACAGAGGTGGAAGCAATGTAACCCAAAGCACTTTCTCAGGGCTTGGAAAGCCCAGAAGCGCCCTTGTCATTGTGGAAGGGCATAGGGTTTAGGGTTTGTATTGTGAGGTCGAGGGTTCATATTACCACTATTGTTGGATGTAAATACGGCGAGTGTGTGGATTGGGTGCTCTTTTGGGCGTACTTGTCATAAAAACCGCGGATGGTCCTGCCCTTGCCACTGTTCGAGGGGTTTGTGGCCAAGGGTTGAAGGCTTGTAAACCTATCTCAACAACTTGGGGTCCCCAAACCCTCAACCCTAAATAAACCCGAAGCCCTTCTTTTCTTGCCATGATTAACGTCCCTAAACCCTAAACCCTAAACCATAAACCCTAAACCCTCAACGTATCCAAACAGGGACAACCTCCCCAAAACCCCTCTCAACCCGAAGCCCAAACCCCACTAAGCCCTAAACCTCCTTAGACCCCCTATACCCTAAACCCTAAACCCCAAACCTTAAACCCTGAACCCTAAACCCTAAACCCCTATAAACCCTAAACCCTAAGCCCTAACCCCGAAACCCTAAACCCCAAACCCTAAACCCTAAACCCTGATTCTGCAAGTCCAAAAAGGCTGAAAAGCGGCCCCATCGCGGCTCGGAAGCTTGTCTGGTGTCCCTCGGCAGACTTAACGCAACTCTTCGAGGGATTCCGGGCTTAAGGTGTTGAGGTTTAGGGCTTAGGGCTTAGGGCTTAGGGCTTAGGGCTTAGGGTTTAGGGTTTAGGGTTTAGGGTTTAGGGTTTAGGGTTAGGGTTTAGGGTTTCGGGTTTAGGGTTTAGGGTTCAGGGTTTAGGGCTTAAGGCTTAGGGTTCAGGATGAGGGTTGAGGGTTTAGGGGTCCTCCTCAGGGTTAGGGCTTAGGGTGAGCGTCTTTCGTGCAGTTAAGATTCGGAGGATTATGCTTAAACCCTAAACCTAAAGCCCAAAGCCTAAACCCATTACGTGTTGTTTTTGTGGGCAGCAGAAGAAGTTTGGCGAATGACTCTTCAACAAGCAGTGCACCCTCACATAGCTCTTATGATGTCTAAGGGAAGTTGCATGGACCCTTAGTATGGTCCCCCACTTTCAAGGTTCTGAAGTATGAGCCCCTGGGTTCTGTAGAGTGTATAAGTAGGGTTTAGGGTTTAGGGTTTAGGGTTTAGGGTTTAGGGTTTAGGGGTATTTAAGGGGTCCCCAAGTAAGGGCCAATACTAGGGGACCGCGTAACTACCCCAAGATGATGGGTTAGGTATAAGTGTCCATCGCTCTGAGTACCCTGATCCAGCCCGTGTCGAATCCTTGAACCCAACAAGCTGCCCCCATTCGACCCAACGCTCCCAACACCCGAAATCCTAAACCCTGAGCCCCAAACCCTAAACCCTAAACTTCCAAGCCCTCAGCTCCTCTCTTTTTCCTGATGTTCACCCCGCCCTCTTCCCTCCACAAACAAGGTTTAGGGTGTAGGGTTTGGGGTTCGCAAAGCAGTGAAGTGCAATACTGGGCAGGACCTTGGTTTTAGTGCCCCGCCTTTTTCCTTATTACGGACTGTTCGTATAAGGGGGAACATCCCAAGTGATGTATGATCTTTTTTTGCCTTATGTTCATTTACGTATATATATATATATATATATATTATTCCCAAAGTTTTTCATCCCAGTTCAATATTCCAAAGGGGGATCCTTGAGTCCCTTAATCAGAAGAAGGCTCCTAAACCAAAACCCTAAATCCTAAACCCTAAACCCTAAACCCCAAACCCTAAACCCTAAACCCTAAACCCCAAACCGCAAACCCCAAACCCCAAACGTGTCCCGACTGGCCAAAAAAGTAGGCAAGCGGCCCACCGACGAGCTTTGCGCGGGGATCGTTCCTGTGCTGCTTGCCTTTTAGGGTTTAGGGTTTAGGGTTTAGGGTTTAAGGTTTCAGGTTTAGGGCTCTGGATGCGCGTGTTTCCCGGCGACCCCGAGATTCCTTGAATGGAAGAAGGCTCCTGAATCTCTAAGACCCAAACCCTAAGCCCTAAATCCTAAGCCCTAAGCTTGAGCCCTAAGCCCTAAGCCCTAAGCCCTAAGCCCTAAGCCCTAAACCCTTAATGCCCTTAATACCCTGAATACCCTTGATACCCTTAATACCCTCAATACCCTTAATACCCTAAACACACCCGAAGCCCTAGACCCTCCCTAAACACAGGGCGTCCTAAGCTGCCTTAAGCCCTAAGCCCTAAACCCTAAACCCTAAATACCCAAAATGCCCTAAGTACCCTGAATACCCTGAATACCCTAAATACCCCAAACCCTTAACCCACAAGGCATCCTAAGCTGCCTTAAGGAAGCTTCCCTGATTCGGGAAGCCGTGGGTCTCTGAGTTGAAACGGGTAGTAGGGTTTAGGGTTTGGGGTTTGGGGTTTAGGGTTTGGGGTTTAGGGTTTAGGGGGACCCATGCGATCTGACGCATAAGTGGCCAGTCCAAAGCAAGGATTTCGGGGTTTCAGGTTTAGGGTTAGGGTGTAGGGTTTAGGGTGTAGGGTTTAGGGTTTAGGCTTTAGGGTTTAGGGCTTCGGGCTTAGGGCTTAGGGCTTAGGGTTTCCTTGACCCTGAAGCCTGAACCCTGAACCCTAAGCCCTCTTTGATGATTGCGAAGGCACACCGTGCGATCGGTTCAAGCTTGGTTTAAAAGGACCACTGGGGTGGTTCTGGAGCATAGTTCTGGAAGCCTTTCTCCCGTCCCCTTTGTACGTGGTCTCGTAGAACGAGCAGCCTAACACTCCAACCATGAACCCTGAATCTTCAGTGCACTGGCCACATGTTCAGTCCTTTAACGAGCACCTTCCAAGCAAAGTAGCTTCTTAGGGTTTGGGGTTTAGGGTTTAGGGTTTACGGTTTAGGGTTTAGGGCTAGGGTTTAGTGGCGGACAGAGAAAGCCATGCCCGCGAAGAAGTTGCCCCCCAAAGCGGCCGCACCGGCAGCCAGCACGGTCAGTGCGAAGGCCCAAGAGGGCCTGTGGTTCAGGGCTTTTGGGAGGTTTAGGGTTTGGGGTTTAGGGTGTAGGGTTTAGGGTTTGGGGTGGGGGGCTTCGGGCTCGGCTTTGGGTTTAGGGTCCGGGGCTTCTGGAAGGGCGGGACGATGTTTGGTGGAGGTTGACAGGCTTTATCTCAAGTGACAAGCTGCAATCGAACACCCTAAGCACTAAACCCTAAACCCGAAAATCAGCATTACCTGGAGCCGACCTGATATGAAGCAGGGTTTATATTTCTGTTTTTGGTGAGTGTCAATAAGGTTCCTTTTTAATATTGGTGAGTGTATATGTTTGGTGTCCTGTTTGGGGTACAAGAAATATATACCCTAGTTCATATGTACAGATATGAGGTCCTGAAGGGAGGTCCGGGTTTAGGTTTAGGGTTTAGTGTCTTTGATTATATATATATATATATATATTTTTTTTTTTTGGGGGGGGGGGATCCGGGGGTGTTGGTTTAAATCCTAAACCCTAAACCCCAAAACCTAAACCCTAAGTCCTAAACCTTAAATCCTAAGTCCTAAACCCTAAATCCTAAGGCCTACGCACCCTAAAACTCGAACCTTGGCTCCAAGCCTAAACCCCCAGGCCCCAGACCCCGAAAGTCCACACCCTAAACTCTGGACTCTAAATCCTAAAAACCCTAAGCCCTAGAGCCTTAACCTTACTTACCTATCCCTTATTTACACAGGCAACAAGAAACGGTTTCAGAGGCTGGCTAGAGTGCCCTCGCCGTCCCGAAATCTCTGCTGTGTTCAGTTTAGGGTTTAGGGTTTAGGTTTTAGTGTTTAGGTTTCAGTATTTAGGGTTTGGGGTTTAGGGCTCAACATTTCAGGGTTCAGGGTTCGGGGTTCGAGGAGGTCGCTTGTGACAAACAGGAGGCGTTCTGGAACACCCTCGACGAGGAGGATGCAAAGTTGCTGGCTGGCATTTAGGGTTTAGGGTTTAAGGTTTAGAGTTTGGGGGGGGGGGTTTGCCCTAAACCCTAAACCCTAAACCCTAAGCTCTAAATCCTAAACCCTAAACCCCAAACCCCAAACCCGAAACCCTAAGCCCAAAACCCTAAACCCTAAACCGTTTTGGGGGGGTAAGGAGGGAAAGAGGGAGGTTTTCACCTCCTTTTCCCATCCAACACGCCGCCAGGGTCGGCGGACCCTGAACCCTGAACCCTAAACACTAAACCCTAAACCCTAAACCCTAAACCCTAAACCCTAAACCCTAAACCCTAAACCCTAAACCCTAAACCCTAAACCCTAAACCCTAAACCCTAAACCCTAAACCCTAAGGTTTTTTTGGGGGGATCTTCCGTTGAGGGTCGCCTGCGGTTTGGGGTCTAGGGCATTCAGGGTGCAGGACAGCCTTCTTGCCTGGAACGTGCCTGGGGAGGCCCTTTGCCTTCCTTTGCGTTCTTTTTGCTGGCATCCGTCGCCTGCAAGCGCGATTCCAGCTGGGCTCACTTGGCGTGTCAGAGGTACTTCGAAGCCGACTTGTGTGGCCCAAAGTCAAGCTGAGCTGTGACTCATGGGGTTGGAAGCCCATCCGCAGGACACTCTGTCCCAAGGGAGACAGACCATGAGGAGATGTTACGTGCTGGAGTAGGAGTCTAGGGTTCAGGGTGTAGGGTTATTCTGTCCGTCCCTCAACGGTGTGCAAAGGCTCATGACCTGTAGTATACGGAACAGTAAAGGGATGTTTGGGGCTGTTTCACTAGGACTGGCACGGATTCTTAAGGCTTCTTTGGCCACGTTAACAACCCTAAACTTTAATCCCTAAACCCTAAACCCCAAACCCTTAACCCTAAATAATCTGGGGTCTTCCCTGGGATCCTGTGATCAGCGGTAGGGGGCCTTCTTCCCTGCGCAAACAGGTGGGTTTGGGCTTCAGGGTTTTAGGTTTGGGGGTTTTAGGGTTTTAGGGTGTTTTCTTCTTGCTTGGAGTTGGGCCCTAAACCGTATAAACCCCGGGTGCCCCCAAGGCTTTTTTCAGGCGGATTTCATTGAGGATGGGGTCTGCACGTATGCAGGGCCCCTTCAAGCGATTTCTGGCCCAGACCAAGGTTACCCTGACCCCAAAACCCTAAACCCTAAACCCCAAACCCTAAACCCTAAACCCCAAACCCTAAACCCTAAACAGGTGTTTCTGGGCCTCCCGGGTGTAGTTCTGCGGGTGGGTGCGGCCGAAGCAGGCCGGGTGGGGGTTTTGAATTGCGCTCTTCATCAGCCTCTACTCCCGAAGCAGGGGCTCCAGGGCCGAGAAGCCGTAAACCCTGAGCCGGTTTAGGGTTTAGGGTTTAGGATTTAGGGTTTAGGGTTTAGGGTTTAGGGTTCAGGGTTTAGGGTTTAGGGTTTAGGGTTTAGGGTTCAGGGTTTAGGGTTTAGGGTTTAGGGTTTAGGGTTCAGGGTTTGGGGTTTAGGGTTTAGGGTTTAGGGTTTAGGGTTTAGAGTTTAGAGTTTAGAGTTTAGGGTTCCTGAAGAATTAGAATATGTTTTTTTGGGAGGGGGGAGGGTGGGTGATGATAGTATAATTACAATATAGGGTTTAGGGCTTCGGGCCCTGCACCCTGAACCTAAACCCTAATCAGGGGCATAGCGGTTCCCGGGGCCATTGCCGAGGATCGCCAAAGCGTGGGACTGCTCGAGCCAGGAGCATCTCGACAAAGTAAAGGCGAAGAAGAAGGACTCGCAGGGCCATTGCATGTGCACGTGAGTGTGTGAGTGTGAGCGTGTGAGTGTCAGAGTGTGTGTTTTTTTCAGTGTGAGTGTGAGAGTGGGAGTGTGTGTGTGTGTGTGAGAGTGAGGCACTGGGCTTACGATGATGTGTCATTTCTTCACCCTGCGCACCCCACCTTATACCCCTTTACCACCTTATACCCCTTCTACCACCCTTCAACCCCCCCGCCCCCCTGAAACTTGCCAGGCACTCATTAGGGGTTCGGGTTCAGGGCAGTGAAATCTCATCGAACACGACTTGTCCAACAAATTTTGAGGGTCGAGTTTAATATCCCCAAGCCCCTAAACCCCTAAACCCCAAACCCTTAACCCAAGAATCCTGAGCCCTAAACCTTGTGCAACCGCTTCGCAGGCTGATGAGCAGAAAGCCAAAACCCAGCAGTACTACGACCTCAAGAAAGCTGAGCGCAACCAGCAGTGGGAGAAGGACCCTCCTCTACCATAAACTTGAACAGTAAGCCTGAACCTAAACCCTAAACCCTAAACCCTAAACCCTAAACCCTAAACCCTAAACCCTAAACCCTAAACCCTGAACCCTGAACCCTGAACCCTAAACCCTAACCTTGGAGCCCTAAGCAGTAGCCCCAAATCCTAACCCCCAAACCCGAAGTCCCCAAACCCGAAGTCCCCAAACCCTAAACCCTAAACCCTAAAACCCTGAAACACTAAAACCCTAAAAAAGCCTGAATGCCGAAAGCCCTAAAGCCCTAAACCCTAAAACCCTAAACCCTAAATTTTGAAGGAAGAACAGAAGAAGCAACGCGAGAAGGCGCGGGAGGAGAGCCACCTGGCAAGTTAAGGGACTGGGAGTTGAAGATTCAGAGGGTTTCGGGTTTAGGGTTTAGGGTTTCGGGTTTCGGGTTCAGGGATTCGGGTTTATATAAGGTGTAGGTTCAGGGATTCGGGTTTGGGGTGTAGGCTTTAGGATTTCGGGTTTCAGGGTTTAGGGTTTCGGGTTTAGGGCTGACCCTGAACCCTAAAGAGCCCAAACCCTAAACATCGAAACCGGAACCCGAACGCCCTCCAGCTAAACCCCTGAATCCCTAAACCTTCAACCCTACACCCTGGACCTCTCAACCCCTAAACCCTGAACCCCTAACGCCTCTGGAGTAACTATTGGCGTGATTTAGGGTTTGGAGGAACTATTGGCTGATTTAGGGTTTAGGTTTTAGGGTGTAGGGTTTAGGGATTAGGGCTTCTTTTTCTTCACGTCGACCCCTTCCGAAGTTCAGGGCCTCGGGAATATGCTGGGACCCTGAAGTAGGGTTGGCATGCCAAAAAAAGAGACGCCGACGGAGAACTGCATGTAATCAACTGTCAGGCCTAAACCCTAAACCCTAAAGCCTGAAGCCTAATGCCTAAAGCCTAAAGCCTAAAGCCCAAAGCCCAAAGCCCAAAGCCCAAAGCCCAAAGCCCAAAGCCCAAAGCCCAAAGCCCAAAGCCTAAAGCCTAAAGCCTAAAGCCTAAACCCTAAAGCCTAAACCTTAAACCCTAAACCCTAAACCCTAAACCCTAAACCCTAAACCCTAAACCCTAAACCCTAAACCCTAAACACTGACCCGGCCCGGCCGAGTCCTGTGTTTTGCTTGTTGAGTCGAGAGGGTCTTTTTTTTTTGAAATATGTTTCAGGGAGTGTAAAGGCGCAGTCTAGTTCACTACCAAACTCATGGGGGCCAGTTCAAACCGCAGCGAAACAGCCCAGGCAACAGGAGCCACCCAAATCCTAAACCCTAAGCCCTAAGCAGCCCAGGAAAGCAGGAAGAAGAGTTTGAGAAGACACTTGGCCGAAGGAATTGCCAGCTTTTTCTGGCCTGGTGGGAACACAAGCAATGGCAGGATTTGGGGGCTTTGGTAGCTTGTTGTATTGGTATCATAAGCTGACTGATTACTTCAGACTAGCGACATTCAGAGACCTAGACTGGGCACAGAAATTCGAACCCACGGATTGTAAAGATCTATATGGCTTGTGGGGGCTGATAAAGTTCATAGGGTTTGTAGGGTATGTATCATGGACCCAAAGGAGGCACCCCGTATAAGGGACCTTAAGGGTTATTTAGGTGCAGAGGGACTATATGACGTATGCATATATATCTTTATCTTAATCTTTATCTTTATCTTTTACCTTTTATCTTTTACCTTTTATCTTTTATCTTTTATCTTCATCTTTATCTTTATCTTTTTGTTCAGATTTCTTTATATTTATGTATATATATATAGCTGTTCTACATGAGTTATATACGGGAAGAAGATGAAGGGTCCCTTCTAGAGGTCCCTCCTTATGCCCCTTCAAAATGTACGGTCCATGGGTGCCTAATGTAGGGGTCGGCATAATTACTAGTAATGTGCCCTTATGGTTCCTTTGTAGCTATACTATAATGAACCCCCCCCCCAAAAAAAAATAGAAAGAACTCATTGTTCAGGAGCCCTAAACCCGAAACCCGAAACCCGAAACCCTAAACCCTAAACCCTAAACCCTAAACCCTAAACCCTCAACCCCAAACCCCAAACCCCAAACCCGCCTTTTGTAGCGGGTGGCACAAGTGCATCTCTCGAGGGTCAAGAAGCGCGCCTTTGCCGAGAAAGTGGTGGAGGCGCGGCGCTAACAGGGGGGGTGTACGAAGACAGGGAGAGTTTAGGGTTCAGGGTTTTGAGTTCTGGGTTGAAGGTTTAGGGTTTAGGGCTCCATGGGGTTTACGAAAGTAGGGGACCCCAAATATTCCCCACACAGTGGGATTCCCTGTCGTGAACCCCATATGTCCCGAAATCTTAACTTAAGCCTAAACTCGGGATGCTCCGCCCTTATACTGGCACTAGCCCTAGTATAATCCCTATTCAGGACTGCTAGTAGAAGCTAAGACCCCCCTAAACCCTTAATTAGATTCTAAGGGAAGTTACACAGTCCCTTAAGGTTTAGGGTTTAGGGTTTAGGGTTTAGGGTTTAGGGTTTAGGGTTTAGGGTTTAGGGGTCCCTTGCCTTCTATAGGCCCTTGGTTTCAAAGGGTTTCTATGGGGTAAATGAAAGTTCCCCAATTAAGGGCCCATATTAAGGGGCAAAATGTAGCTACCCTAAGATAAATCCTAAACCCTAAACCCGAACTTGACCTTGAGGTCTAAAGCCTCAGCCCTAAACCCTAAACCCTAAACCCTAAACCCTAAACCCTAAACCCTAAACCCTAAACCCTAAACCCTAAACCCTAAACTCTAAACCCTAGAAATTTCAGCCCTCATGCCGCCATGCCTTGCTCTCAGGCCGTCTGGTACGACGACAACAAGTGCTGGGCAGCGTGGTTGCGCGAGGGTTTGGGGTTTAGGGTTTAGGGTTTAGGGTTTAGGGTTCAGGGTTTGGGGTCCAGGGTTTGGGGTTTAGGGTTTAGGGTTGGCCCCTGATGTGTAGGTCACCCTGACCCACACCCTAAGTTCTAACCCAACTCAGAGAAGTGGCTACGTGGGCTTGGCGAGATGTTCAAGAATGTCCCCGAAGGCTGCTTGTATGCACTGGTTCTTTTGAACCTCGGGTTGCGCATTTTTGAGGTTTAGGGTTTAGGGTTTAGGGTTTAGGGTTTAGGGTTAAGGGTTGGGCCTTGCTAGGGTTCAGGGTTCAGGGTTTCAGGGTTGATGTATAAGGGTTTATGGTCAGGGCTGAGGGTTCGGAAGTGTTTCAGCATGCATGCACAGAGCGGAAGGGTCTTGTCCAGAAAGAATCAATAGTATTTGCAAGTGTTAGTAGTAAGGACAGCCGTAATACTACTGATCCTTATGAGTATCAATCTGTACAGGTCCCTGAATTGAGCCTTCAAGAGTGTAAAGGGTGCCCAATTCAAGCCGTGCACCTGCTTAAGAGTGTAGAGTTTGGGGCCGTAGGGTTTAGCCGAGGGATACTATATTACAGGGACCTCAGCATACCTCGCCCTAAACCCGAAACCCGAAACCCGAAACCCGAAACCCGAAACCCTAAACCCTAAACCCTAAACCCTAAACCCCAAACCCCAAACCCTAAACCCTAAGCCCTAAGCCCCAAACCCTCGGAGCACCAGTCAAATCTTCTTCTAGCCGAGGCACAGATCAGCCCTGGAACGTGGAAGGTGCGAGCTTTTCGGAAAGCGGTAAGGCCCTAACTCCTAAGCCCCGAACATTCGGTTCAGGGTTCAGGGTTTAGGGTTTTAGGTTTAGGGTTTAGGGTTTAGGGTTTAGGGTCTAGGGTTCAGGGTTTAGAGTTTGTTCGGGTTGAGGGGAGTCGGTTACAGAGTAGAGAGTAAGGCCTACTAGTCGGAGAGCCCCACGTGATCTTCATAAGGCGGTATTTCCCAAATGGGATACCCCGTAAAAAGCCCCTAACCCTAAACCCTAAACCCTAAATACTACATTTTGAGCCGAAGGAGCTCATCCAAGAAAGGACTCTACAGCTACACCCAAAAACCACAAACCTAAACCTTAACCCCAACCCCCCCCCCCCCCCCCAAAAAAAAAAAACAATAATAATACAAAAGCAAAAACAAACAACCTGAAGCCCTCAACCTTAGACCCTAAACCCAAAAAACCCTAAAACCCTAAACCCTAAACCCTAAAACCCTTGAGCCCACGTGTGGCACAGGAGGTCCAGGGGGAGTTCTTCTGCACTTTGTGCGAGAAAAGCCCCAACGGCTCCTCACTTGAGGGGCATCTCAACAGCGAGGCCCACAAGAAGAATCTTGGCTTCGGGCTTAGGGTCTAGGGTGTAGGGCTTAGGGCTTCGGCTTTACCGTTTAGGGCTGAGGGCTTGGGGGATTTAGGGGTTTAGAGTTTCGGGTTTTGAGATCCTGGAGGCCTAAACCATACACCCTACACCCTAATGAGATGATTGTAATAGCCGAATCGGGATTAGGGGGTCAGGTCCTGCCTTCAGGGCTCAAACCCGCAAGCCCCTAAGCCAGAAAACCCCAACTCTTGAGGGTATTGAAGGATTGGAGTCGCCTGGCACAAGGATGTACAAGGCCTGTTAGGGTTTAGGACTTAGGGCTTTACCAACCCTAAGCCCTCAACCTCTTCTACTTGCCAGCTCATATCGCCATCCTGAATCTGGTTTCGGGTTTAGGGTTTAGGTTTAGGGTTTAGGGTTTAGGGTTTAGGGTTTAGGGTTTAGGGTTTAGGGTTTAGGGTTTAGGGTTTAGGGTTTAGGGTTTAGGGTTTAGGGTTTAGGGTTTAGGGTTTAGGGTTTAGGGTTTAGGGTGTAGGGCCGATGCTCCAGTGACCGACGCTGCCTTATGAGGTTGGGGGGTTAGAGTTGGCAAGCGATGCCGAGGTCCAAGAAGCCAAACCCCCCCCCCCCCTTTTTGGTTTTTTTTTTAACCTTTAGGGCTTTAAGGCTTCCCCCATTTCCCCCCTTTGACCCTTCCCCCCTTGCCCTTCCCTTCCCCCCCTCCCCCCGCAGCGTGGTGTGGTAGTGGGGTTTTGGGGTTTAAAGTATTTAGGGTTTAGGGTGTCATGAGGGTTTGGGGGATTAGGGCTGAAGTCGTGTTTCAGGGCATATGGCATATATATATATAGCTTTACGGATTCGGGTTCAAAAAGAGTACTCATGACTTAAAAAGCAAGGAAGTTGGCCTGGGCCACGGGCACCGGATACACGGCGGCGCCGGCCGCCGCAGCCCCAGCCGCGCCCCAGCTCTGCTTGCCGTGCCCGCCAACGCCCGCGGCGCCTGGGACTGAAGCCCTGCAGTGGCAGGGCCTTGGGTTGTGGGTTCTGGGCGTGTTTTGCGGGCTTGGCGAGGGTTTAATGCTTAGGGTTTAGGGTTTAGGGGTTGGGTGATTTTTCTCCTCCACTCTCCAAATATGCCAATATTGAAGTCTTAACAAAGGGGATGGACCAGAGGATACGAATCTCTTAACATCGTTTGAGAACGATTAATCCCCTCCCCCGAATATTACCCCCCCACCCCCCCCGGGCTACCCCTCTAATATTAAATGCCCCCAGTTTAGTCATATTGAAGTTTTTGTTTGGGGGTCGGGGGGGGGGGGGGGGTGGGATTTCATATTTGGGGGTTGGGGGCAAGAGGCTTAATATTTCCGGGAGGGGACTGCCGTTCAGTGTGCCTGAACCAGAAAGCCCTCAACGTGAACCCCGTTGCATCGTCACCTTCGTTGCCATCGCTGTCGTCAATAAACTTGGTGTCCGGTCTCCCGTCTCGCTTTCTGTCTTTGTGCCACTTGAGCCTCTTGCTGTTGTTTTAGCTGTTGTCCCAAGTTTTGTTCCCTAGCAAACCTCTTGCTTGCTCTCCTCTGGTGCATCTGTCTCCTGGTCTCGGTAACCCTTTGTTGGTGCTAGTACATTGACTTTTTCCAATAAACTGGAGTCTTCAACATCGATCAGAACTACAGTGTCTTGTTTTCCGTCGTAGAACAGGAGTGGCATTTTCGCAACCTCAGATCGGGGGACTTTTTCTCTTGTTTCTTTCGGTCGAGAGGTTGCCATTCAGAGAAAAATATAAAATGAAAACTAAACAAAAAAGAGGGTGGCTGCTTGACTTACAACCTGTCGTTCCATGGCTTATGACGACACCTGTCCAGTATTGTGAAAACTACCAAACTATCCCCACGCTACATACCATATTTCAGAAATCCAGTAGCTGTACTTTTGTCTCATTGTATTAACGTATTTAATTTTCGGCGTAATACCAGAATGGCACAAAATACTTTTTTCTTTACCCATAGAACAAGTACCTATGAACCTTCCAGTCCTAGACCCAAAGCCCAAAACCCAAAGCCTAAAGCCTCCAAAACCCCAAACCCGAAACCCTAAACCCCAAAACGCTGCACCTCCCTAAACCCGAATAAGCCCGGCGCTGCGTGCCCCTTGTCCGGGCCACTCGAAGGGTCACGGACAGATATAAGTAGGCTTTATAGGTTTAAGACAAGGGTTTACTAGTTACCTCAAATCCAGGTATAGCCAGGTAGACGTTAGAATGGCCGTGCTTAGAACCGCACTTATACCTGCGCATGGACCAGGGTGTTTAGGGTTTAGGGTTTAGGGTTTAGGGTTTCGGGTTTATGGTCTTAAACTCACGGGAACCCTCATCTGGGGCTCTATGATAAAGGTTTTGGGAGGGCCAGGGGCGGCGGGGTGCGCGTCTAGGGGGGTTTAAACCCAAAACTGTCTTCAACCGCAAGCTTTCCAACCCTGAGCCCCAAACCCTCAACCCTAAACCCTAAACGTCCTACATCCTATACCCTAAGCCTTCCTAAACCTCCCAAATCCTAAGACTCCCGCGCCCGGAGGATTTTCCCTGAACCCTAAACCCTAAACCCTAAACCCTAAACCCTAAACCCTAAACCCTAAACCCTAAACCCTAAACCCTAAACCCTAAACCCTAAACCCTGAACCCTAAGCACTAAACCCCAGAAAGGATCTTCCATCCTGGCAGCAGATGGGCCCCGATGGCCTTGTCCGGTGCCTCCCCTGCGGCAAGGCCGAAACCGTCTGAAGCCTTCAAAGCCACCAAGAGCCCCCTAAACCTTAAACCCTAAACCCGAAACCCTAAACCCTAAACCCTAAACCCTAAACCCTACACCCTAAGCCCTAAGCCGAAAGCCCTAAACCTTAAACCCTGGACTCTAAACCCTAAACCATAAATCCTTTGTTAGGGTTCAGGGCCGAGGGTTCAGGGCTTAGAGTTCAGGCGCAGGGTTTAGGGTTCAAGGCTTCGGGTTTCGATCGATGCGTTGTTATTCTGTGCCTTGTCTCGCAAAGAGAAGATGACAACCCGTATGTTTTTTCGTAATCTTATGAGATTCTATGGGTGGGTGGATATTTCCGTTACACGAACACACTTGCTGGCCTAGTGAATGCTTGGACTTGAGATGTTGAACCCTAAGCCCTAAACCCCTAAACCCTAAACCCCAAACCCGAAACCCTAAAGCCTAAACCCTAAACCCCCTCCCCCCCTTTAAACCCTTAAACCCTAAACTCCGGAGCCCTCAGCCCTAAACCCCAAAACTCAGAGCCAGCTAAGGATGGTTACAGTAAACTGGATGATTATGGGGATAAGGATGTTCCAACTTTTTGGAGTTTACGGTAGATGCGCAGAGTCTCTATAAAAGGATGGAAGTGGAGTGCATTGCAAGGGGAAGTTTTTGAGGCCGTTAGGGTTTGGGGTTTAGGGTGTATAGGGTTGGTGTCACTTAGGGTTTAGGGTTCAGGGTTGCTGCAGATTTACGTTTTAGGTTTAGGGTTTAGGGCTCTTCATGAAGCTCATGAGGATTCGCTTGCCAAGCAGCTACAAGCACGGATGCGAAGGGGAATGAGGTTCTGTCTGCTGCGAACAGCTTGCAGCCTTGTCGGAGTAGTCGGAGAAAGAGGGAGTACGATCATGAGTAGCAGCAGTAGCAGTCAGTAGCAGTCCCCATACCGATAGTCAAAGAGGGCTTCCAAGTAAGGGTGATATCTGGGGTATGTGAAGGAAACTACCTAGCATAACCCTAAACCCTAAACCCTAACATCGGGGCCTTAATTCGGGGCCTTAAAAATTTTAATAGGGGACCAGCACCTGGAAAGGTCGTCGACGACAACCATTTGATGACAGGCCTTCACAGCCGAGCTGAGTTTAGGGTTTAGGGTTTAGGGTTTAGGGTTTCGGGTTTAGGGTTTAGGGTTTAGGGTTTCGGGTTTAGGGTTTAGGGTTTAGGGTTTAGAGCTTCATACAGTCGTACCACGGTACCTTACCCGATCAAATTTGCACATCCTATATCCTGAACCCCCGCAGCCACAGACCCAGGACCTCGAAACCCGAGACCCCGAAACTCGAAAGGGTTTAGGTTTAGGGATCAGGGTACCCTAAACCCCTTATGTCTGTCTATTCTGTCTTGAGGGTGTATTGTCCTTTATGGAAGCCACTGGTTGTGTTTTCTCATAATTAAAGTTCCCTTTTTGGGTACCCGAAATAAGAGGGGCCGCCGTATCATAAGGACCCCAAAAAGGACCATATTTTGGAGAAGTGGCCTTTCAGGGTTGAGGGTTCACGGCTTGATGCTCATGAGCTCCACGAGTGCGTTGTGTGAGACCAGAAAGCAACAGCGCAACCCGTGGTAGGTTTAGGGTTTAGGGGTTTAAGGGCTTAGGGTTTAGGGTTTAGGGTGTGGCACCCCCGACACCCCTGCTTCCCTGAACACAGGATGTCCTGTGGGCCTGGCAGCCTGCTTAGGGCTTAGGGTTTCGGGTTCCCATCCGTGAGCATGAGTGCAACATCTATGCCCACCTCGGGTTCTAGAGGGGTTGGAATAAGTACTACGGAGTAATTGGCATTCCCTCATGACCTGCTATGTGGTTATACCATAAGGGCCCCCCCCAAAACCCTATCTAATTATTGAGGCCCCTACAGTAGGTAGCTTCCGTCACCTACCCCAGATATGACCCTTAGTATATACAATCCCACCGGGGAACTGATTCTACGAAGTTTAGGGTTTAGGTTTTGGTCTGGGGTTTTGGGTTGAGGGCTTAGGGCTGCGAATCGAACTTGACCCTCCTCATACGGCAGGCGACCATACTCGGCGCTTGACGCAATTCTTGGAACAGGATGGGATGGGTTAAGGGCTTAGGGCTTGGGGCTTGGGGCTTGGGGCTTGGGGCTTGGGGCTTGGGGCTTGGGGCTTGGGGCTTGGGGCTTGGGGCTTGGGGCTTGGGGCTTGGGTCTTGGGGCTTGGGGCTTGTTTGGTTCAGGGTTTATTTTTTAGGGCTTGGGGCTTGGTGCTTAGGGCTTAGGGTTTAGGGTTTAGAGCTTGTCCTTCGTTATCTTAGCCGTACCTGAAAGAGACAATCTCCTACAGTTTCTGCCCTAAGCCGCAAACCCTCCACCCTAAGCCTTAAACACTAAGGCCTGCCGAGTCTTAATCCTTCAGCCCTAATCCAAAGCCTTCCCAGCCCTAAACCTTAAACCCTAAACCCTGAATACTCTGAATCTCAAAAAAAATGCCTCCGGCACTGGGAATCCACAATCCTCAGCCTTGAATCCTCCCTAAACCCTAAACCCTAAACCCTAAACCCTAAACCCTAAACCCTAAACCCTAAACCCTAAACCCTAAACCCTAAACCCTAAACCCTAAACCCTAAACCCTAAACCCTAAACCCAAACCCTAAGCCCTAAACCCTAAAACCCTAAGCCCTAGCCCTAAACCCTAAACCCTAAACCCTAAACCCTAAACCCTAAACCCTAAGCCCTAAGCCCTAAGCCCTAAGCCCTAAACCCTAAACCCAAGAATATCTCCAAGACCTTCTGCCCGAAGCTCGGGGTTGTTGCGTTGAGGGTTGTAGGGGGTTAGGGGCCCGGCGCCCCAAACATCTCAAAGCCCCATAAGCCCTGAACCCTGAGCTCTAAACCCCAAACCCTAAACCCCTTAAATCCTAAACCCTAAACCCCTGAACCCCTAAACCCCCTAAATCCTGAACCCCAAAAGGAGAAGATCAAGATCACGGGCTACGCCCCGCCTGCGCTAGAGTACTTGGCCTGGGTCCCCTGTGACGCGGTTGCAGGACCATGGGGTTTAGGGTTTAGGGCTAGGGTTTAGGGATTAGGACCATGAGGCAGATTTTGTTAGGGTTTAGGGTTTAGGGTTTAGGGTTTAGGGTTTAGGGTTTATTAGGGTTTAGGGTTTAGGGTGTCAGTCGTGCGTCAGCCGGGCTGGGGAGCGGAGACAAGAAAGCTATTGAAAAGTCCCTAAACCCTAACCCTAAACCCTAAACCCTAAACCCTAAACCCTAAACCCTAAACCCTAAACCCTAAACCCTAAACCCTAAACCCTAAACCCTAAACCCTAAACCCTAAACCCTAAACCCTACACCTAAACCCTAAACCCTAAACCCTAAACCCTAAACCCTAAACCCTAAACCCTAAACCCTAAACCCTAAACCCTAAACCCTAAACCCTAAACCCTAAACCCTAAACCCTAAACCCTAAACCCTAAACCCTAAACCCTAGGCCCTAACTACGTACTCATGTCTGTACTGTGGGCATCGGTCCGTTCCGGGGTCGTGAGCCCGACCTCCTCTAGGCTCCAAGCTCTTTAGGGTTTAGGGTTCAGGGTTTAGGGTTTAGGGTTAAGGTTTTAGCGTTTAGGGTTGAGGGTTGAGGGTTTAGGGTTTGGGGTTTAGGGTCTAGCCGCCAAAACCATTTCCCTTCCAACCCTGCTTGCCCTACGTAGTTACCTTACCCTCATTCCTAAAACCTAAACCCTTTATGCATGCTCTTTAAGCCCAACTGCGAACGGCGCCTATGGGAACAACTCTTTGAACGCCTCAAAGGCCCGATCGGGCTGTAGGGATCAACCATTCAGGCTTTGGGGTTTAGGGTTCAGGGTTTAGGGTTGAGGGTTGAGGGTTCAGGGTTTAGGGTTTAGGGGTTTAGGGTTTAGGGTTTGGAGGGAGGAGTTCCAGTGTTTGAGATACCAGGGATCCGAAGCCGCAAAGGCGACGACAACGATCCCAACAGCGAGCGCTGGATGAAGTGCCTGCTCTGCAGCAGCTTGCTTCGGCACTGGCGCCCTAAACCCTAAACCCTAAACCCTAAACCCTAAACCCTAAACCCTAAACCCTAAACCCTAAACCCTAAACCCTAAACCCTAAACCCTAAACCCTAAACCCTAAACCTAACCCTAAACCCTAAACCCTAAACCCTAAACCCTAAACCCTAAACCCTAAACCCTAAACCCTAAACCCTAAACCCTAAACCCTAAACCCTAAACCCTAAACTAAACCCACTCTCTTCCCATGCTTCCCCCTTCCTGAAGCGTCAGTACAGCTTAGTTACTTATTGTTCGTAGTATGGAGCTAAACCCGATTTTCCCAGCGTAGAAGAAACACTGTAATACATTCTAGGACCACTCCGCTGCACTAAAAGCACTCGAAGATCACTCCAAGGGTTTAGGGTTCAGGGTTTAGGGTTTAGGGTTTTAGAGTTTAGGGTTTCAGAGCATGTCAAGCTGCCAAAATCAACGACGACCCTTCTGCACTTGACGTTGAGAATGCGCGCGGGACCGAGGGTGTCCCCGTTTGAATTTACGGGCCCATGCCAGAAGGACCATGAAACAACCCTTAGAGTTTAGGGGTTTGGGTTTAGGGTCTAGGGAACCCATAGTGGTGGCACACTTCTTGCAGAATTTCCAACATAGGGCTACCCAAATTGACTAGCATCCCCCAAAAAGGGACCTCCGACTCCAATTTTCGGAAGAGAGGCTTAGGGTTTAGGGTTTAGGGTTTAGGGTTTAGGGTTTAGGGTTTAGGGCTTAGGGCTTAGGGCCCTACACCCTAAAGGATGTGTGCAAGGGTGGGGAGTTGCAGGGGATCGTAAGGAGTCTGGGCTTAGGCGAGCTTCGGGGCTTTGGACTTGCTTGGCCCAAGGATCAACCCTAAACCGTAAGCCCTAAGTCCTAAACTTGTACGTGCGGTTGTTTAGTTTGTTTTTCTGGAGCCTGCCAGTCTGTGAGTGCCCCGATTGTCTTTCGAGGCTCCCAAGTGTGTTCTAAGCTGAAACAATACACATACAGCCTACCCTAAACCCTAAGCCCCAAGCCCGAAGCCCGAAGCCCTAAACCCGAAACCCTAAACCCTAAACCCTAAACCCTAAACTTGTTTTCACAGCTCAGGCAAATGGGTGCAGGATGAGACGAGCCACTCGGGCACGCCAAGCAAGCCAGAAGGCTCCAAGGAGCACCAAAAGAACCTGAGGACTGCTCTGGAAGGGGTGCGGGGGCAGGGGGATGGGGTTTGGGGTTTAGGGTTTAGGGTTTAGGGTTTAGGGTTTAGGGTTTCGGGGTTTGGGGATGGGCTAGGGTTTAGGGTTTGGGGTTTGTTGTTTGGGGTTTAGGGGGGGGGGGGGGAGTTGCCCTAAACCCTTAACCATAAACCCTGTACCCTGAACCCTGGACCCTGGGCCCTAGACCATCCTCAACCCGAAGCCGTTTTGACTCCTCCACCCTTTCCGACTTGTCCTCCCCTTTTACAACTTGTCTCCTCCTTTTCACTCGTCCCCCCCCCCCCCCCCCCCCCACACTTCTCCTTCCTTTCAACAGGAGGAGCCCATCCCGTAGGAATCATTCCGCTGACTCTTCTCATTTTTGCCTGTTGCGGGACGAAAAAGCTAAAGAAGGTTTTAGGGGGTTGGGCTTCAGTTTCCGGATGGCGGCCATGAACCCTACCTAAACCCACTCCCAGAATTCCCCCCCCCCGGCCCCTACGGACCTTGGAATTATGAGGGTTCTGTAGGGGCTTTTGTATTGGGGCTAGTGGGGTTGGGAAGAAGGGTTTAGGGTTTAGGGCATTATATACCCTGTGAGGATTAAGGGCGCGCATGTCGGGCTCGGACTCAGAAAAGCGCGCGAGGAACTACGACTGGTACAAGGCCACGGTGGTCCAGCAACGCCAGAAGTACCATCCGGTGGCTTGGCGCACGAAAGCCCAAGCTTAGGCTCTTAGGGTTTAGGGTGGGTTTAGGGTTTAGGGTTTAGGGTTTAGGGTTTAGGGTTTAGGGTTTAGGGTTTAGGGTTTAGGGTTTAGGGTTTAGGGTTTAGGGTTTAGGGTTTAGGGTTTAGGGTTTAGGGTTTAGGGATGAGGCTTCGCGGAGCAACGTGAAACCAGCGAGTTAGTGGAAACCAACCTCCTGTGCGACTTCAGCCAATGCTTCCCTGTTCAACGAACCGGACGATCGGGTTTAGGATTTAGGGTTTAGGGTTTTAGGGTTTAGGGTCTAGGGTTTTAGGGTTTAAGGGTTTAAGGGTTTAGGGTGAGGGTGTATTGTAGGTTTCAGTCACAAGGGGCTGAGGGCTTTCGAGGTGACTGCGACTCCAAGATTGTCGACATGGTACTTCACATCTTCTTAAAAAGGGTTCTGAGGTATGGGCCCTTGAGTCCTGGGGTATGTAGGGGTTATGTAAGGAGTCTCCTCTTAAGGCCCAGAATGAGGGACCATGTAACTACCCTTAAAGTTAAAGGGTTCTGAAGTATGGGCCCTTGGGTTTAGAAAAGAATGTAAGGCAAGTATATATGGGTTCCCCAATGTCAGGGACCATGTAATAACTACCGCAAACCCTAAACCCTCAGCCTCCCTTAATCGGCTTTGAGGTGGGTTAAGGTATCTGCGCTCCCAGACGAAGGGCCCGGTACTCAGGGCCCTTGTTGTGACCCCCCTAAACTTTACCCTAAACCTTAAACCCTAAACCCAAAACCCAAAACCCTAGACCCAAAACCCAAACTCTAAACCCTAAACCCTACTAAGCCCGATTTACTAGTCTGTCATGCACCGGGGCCTTGGCGGTCGATGCAGCCTACAACCTGGATTAGGGTTTAGGGCTTAAAGGGTTAGGATTTCAAGTGTAAAGGGTAAAAGGGTTTAGGGTTTAGGGTTTAGGGTTGAAGGCATCGGCAGTCTGAGATTGCGGTGAGGGGCCCTGAGCTTTCAAAGGGAGTCTTCGTGTCCTTAAGGCTCTAAACCCTGTAAACCCTGTAAACCCCAAACCCCAAACCCCAAACCCCAAACCCCAAACCCCAAACCCCAAACCCCAAGCCCCAAACCCTAAACCCTAAACCCTAAACCCTAGACCCTAAACTTTCCTCAGGTGGGAGCCGTGTCCAAGGCCGGGCCAAAGGCGCCAGCGAAGGTCCCACCTCCGCCGCCGCCCACCGATGCCCGTTTCCTGGCGCCACGCGAGTTAGGGTTTAGGGTTTAGGGTTTAGGGTTTAGGGTTTAGGGTTTAGGGTTTAGGGTTTGGAGCTTAGGGCTTAGGGTTCAGGATCACCCCGCCTCCCCCTCCCCCTGTTTAGGGTTCGTAGGGTTCATAGGGGTTATGGGGTTTGCAGGGTTTATAGCGTTGATGGGGTTTAGTAGGGTTTAGGGTTTATAGGTCTTAGGGTTTTGAGGTGAAAGGGTTCATTGAGGGTTCAGAGGGTTTGCGTGGGTAGGCTTGGGGGCTTACAGAGTTGAGGGTTTAGGGTGTACATGCTTGCAGGGGTTCGTGGTCGTTGAGCGTTGAAGCGTGCATGGGTTGCGTAATGTTGCCAATATAGCTTTCGAGTGCTGAGGCGTGTCCGCGGCAGAAGACAAAGATTCTCGCATGTACGTACAAGTGAATGTGTTCAATGTAAAAATGTATGTATGTTTGTATGTGTTTTTGGTTTGTTTGTGTGTTTGTTTGAGTGTTTGTCTTTTTGTTGTCGTTGTCCTAGCGATTGTTGTTCCATGTGAAAATCCGTGGCCAATTGCGCCCTAAAGTCTGCGGGCCCGTACTCTCACAATGACATAAAGAAGGACACGCACAATACACGTGTATGTATGTACTTAAAAAGCAATATGTGTGTACATATACCTGAGCCCCCACACACACATCATAAGCCCACTACCGGAATCCTACATCAGCATATTTATACGCGTATATATATATATATATAGATAAGTATATAGTTTTATTTATACTTATATTTGTATTCATACTTATTTAAATTGTTTTGTTTAATTGTGTGTTTGTCTTTTATTTGTTTTTAATCATCCATTTAATGCTTATGTGTGTATCTTTATATGTACATGTACCTGTATTCGCAAAGGTATATGTATATTTATAATCATATATACGTGTTTTTGTGTACTCCTAAACCCTAAACCCTAAACCCTAAACCCTAAGCCCTAAGCCCTAAGCCCTAAGCCCTAAGCCCTAAGCCCTAAGCCCTAAGCCCTAAGCCCTAAACCCTAAACCCTAAACCCTAAACCCTAAACCCTAAACCCTAACCCCTAAACCCTAAACCCCTAAACCCTAAACCGAGGCCCGAAGCCAACGCCAGCTCCTTGGGGGCCGCCCATTACCAAGGCGCCACCCGCAAAGCAGCCGCCACCCTCCAGGCCGCTTCTAGGACGCCTTGGGGGTTTAGGGTTTACGGTTTACGGTTTAGGGTTAGGATGTTGGGGTTCATGGTTAAGCTTTTTTTGGGGGGGGTTTAGAGGGCGGGTGGGAGGGGGGGGGGGGGGGGGTTGGGGTACCCCTAAGCCCTACTCCCTAAACCCACCGGTTTAGGACTTCCTGTTTTGGAAATCCCATGAAAACACCAACAACGTTTGCTTTCTTTACTCTAAGCCCTCAAGCGTAACCCTAAACCCTTCAACCTGAAGCTCAAGACCCCAAGCGCCTTTAATCCAGCAGCCCTGAGGCCCTCAACCTCCAAACCTCTCAACCTCTCAACCTCTCAACCTCTCCACTCCTCAGCCCCTCAACCCCTCAACCCGTCAAGCCCTGAACCCTAAACCCTGAACCCTAAACCCTAAAACCCTCAACCTCTAAACCTCGAAGCCTAGCGGACCGAGATTCCTGGACCCGGAGCCGGACGACGATGACGTGGAGGAGTGCTGAGTGCTGAGACCTCCCCCACAAGTCAGGGGCCCCCTTACTAGGGGTTTAGGGTTTAGGGTCTAGGGTCTAAGGTTTAGGGTTTAGGGTTCAGGGTTTAGGGGTTTAGGGTTTAGGGCTTGGTGGTTTCCGATATTAGGAGGTACCTTATTGGGGCCTTTGTTATAAGGGAATCCTCCTATTTAGAGCTTGTTTTCGAGATCCCCTATTTTCGTAAACCCCCACATGAAGTTCAGCTAAGGACATGTAAGTTAGAAAGGCTTGTAGCCCAAACCTGAGATAGTCTAGGGTTCAGGGTATAGTATAGGGTTTAGGGTGTAGGGTTTCGGGTTTAGGGTGTAGGGTTGAGGGGTTAGGGTTTAGGGTCAGGGCTTAGGGCCCTTTCCACTCTACTTGTGATATGGAGGGCCCTGGCTTGTAGCTCACAGAGTTTCAAGGGAGGCCCCAAGAAGGAACCGCCCTGGTGCTTGTGGATTAGCGAAGAAGCCGTTTAGGACATGTTGGGTTTAGGGTTTAGGGTTTAGGATTTAGTAAGGTTTAGGGTTTAGGGTTTCGGGATAAGGAGGAAATATGTCCTGGGGTCCCTTCGTGCCCTTCTTCTGGGGGTTCCTTGCTGGGGGGGGCCTCCCCACTTGAGATTCCATGGCTTGAGGTGTTGTGGGAAGTTAGGGGTGCTGGCTGTGGGCCTTAGGTCATGGTGTAGTTCTGGGTTTAGGGTTCGGGGTTTAGGGTTTAGGGTGTAGGGTTTAGGTTAGGGATTTAGGGATTTAGGGATCAGGAGTGGGTTTGCGGGGGTTCAGGTGCAGCTTCGGGAGTTTACCGGGCAATCGACGTCCGTGTGTCGGACGCCGTCTAGATGAAGCCAAAGGCGATGGCGCACCAGACTGCCACGCCTTGAATCGCCCAAGTTCAGAGTAGCCCCTTTGTCGCATCATACCAGCCGCCAGATGGAGAAAAAGCAAGCTTCTGTGAGTCTAGACGGGCCAACCCTTGAATCATGGACGTAGTATCACGATGTACCCCCACGCCCTAAACCCTACATCCCTGAACATGGAAATTCTTGCCTAGTTGTAAGTGCGGGTTTCCCTCAACCCTAAACCCTAAACTTGACCCTAACCCCTAAACCCCAAACCCTGCATCCTAACCCTAAACCCTAAACCCTGAACGCCTGAGCCTCAGGCTCGGAACCTAGTGCACATATCACATGGGATCGGCCCGCAGCGGCCACGAGTTCTTGTGGCTGAGCCCACGATCTCGGCCCGAAGAACTCTCAGCCCTGAACCCTCACAGTTTAGGGTTTAGGGCTTGGGGTTTAGGGTTTAGGGTTTAGGGTTTAGGGTTTAGGGTTTAGGGTTTAGGGTTTAGGGTTTAGGGCGTTCGGCCCGAAACCCCAGTCCCTCAGCTCTAAACTCTCAGCCAAGGCGCGACATCACTGCCGTGCAGGCACTGGACACTCCCAATGGTGAGGCCCGGGTCTCTGAGGTGTTAATTACTAGGATGCCCAGTAGTGGGGTTTAGGGTTTAGGGTTTAGGGTTAGGGTTTAGGGTTTAGGGTTTAGGGTTTTGTACTTGGATGCCCATTATTGCCCTTATTCCCTTTTCGGGGGGCTTGGTGCCCCCCATAAACCCCCTTAAGAAAAAAGGGCACCCTAGGTCACTGGGCAACCTAGTGATTAAGGTTTAGGGTTTAGGGTTTAGGGTTTAGGGTTTAGGGTTTAGGGTTTAGGGTTTAGGGTCTAGGGTTTAGGGTTTAGGGCTTAGGGTTTAGGGTTTAGGGTTTCGGGTTTGGGGTTTAGGGGCCCTGAACCCTAAAACCCCCCAATCTTGAACCATGCAGAGGGTACAGTCCTTTGGCTGTTACTCGGTTATCCTAAACCCCAAACCCCAAACAGAGGGATCCTGACAGTACCTGTCAACTTGCTGAGTTTCAAGGTGGGATGCTCCAAGTGAATAATCCACCGCACCTTAAGCCCTAGACCCTAAACCCTAAACTAGGACCCTTAGTAGACCCCCCTTGTTCCCTATTTCTTCAGATTTCGGCTCCCTTATAAGCCCCTTTAAACCAACAAGGGTAGCCTTTTGATGCCTAGGTTACTCTTGGGGCTTGGTATCTTAGGGTAGTTACATGGTCCCTTAGTATGGGCCCTTAAAAGGGTACCCCTTACATACCCCTTATATACCCTATACAACCCAAGGGCCCAGAACACTTTAAAGCAGGTAAGGGACCATATTAAGGGCCCATGAAACTACCCCAAACCCTCATCTCTAAATCCCTAAACCCTAAACCCTAAACCCTCAACCCTCAACCCTCAACCCTAAACCCTGCAAAGGGTCTAGGGTTGCATTCTCGATCCTGACCCGGCAGATATCTTTGTGGTGCTTTACTGTAACTTTACATCTTTAGCCTTCTTGGGTTATTGGGTTTCTTAATAAAGGCAGCTAAAAGTTCAATTTTTAGCCACCCTCCTAAGTGCAGCCAAGATATGCCTCATCATCGACTACAAGGTCGGTGATCGTGCCGCGCCTTGGCGGCAAAGTGTTTTGGTTTAGGGGTTTAGGGGCTTAGGGGTTTAGGGTTTCGGAGTTTAGGGGTTTAGGGGTTTAGGGGCTTAGGGGTTTAGGGTTTAGGGGTTTAGGAGTTTAGGAGTTTAGGGGTTTAGGGGTTTAGGGGTTTAGGGGTTTAGGGTTTAGGGGTTTAGGGGTTTAGGGGTTTAGGGGTTTAGGGGTTTAGGGGTTTAGGGGTTTAGGAGTTTAGGGGTTTAGGGGTTTAGGGGTTTAGGGTTTAGGAGTTAGGAGTTTAGGAGTTTAGGGGTTTAGGAGTTTAGGGGTTTAGGGGTTTAGGAGTTTAGGGGTTCAGGGTTTAGAAGCCTCGCTGTGTATATTAGCCAAAGCCACTTTGAGGAACAGGGCTTTAAAGGGTGTGTGTGAGTGTTTGTGTGAGTGTGTGTGTGTGTGTGTGTGCAGCTTGCGCGTTAAGTGAACTGAGTTCAAGGTCTGTAGTTCTAAACCCTATGGGTGTAGGGTTTAGGGAAGCTTTAAAGTTCAGAATTGCCTCCGAAAGGCCGAAATAACCCTTTGTAGCCCAAAAGCCCTGAAGCTCTAAACCCACCCTAAACCCTAAACCCTCAACCCTCAACCCTAAACCCTAAACCCTAAACCCTACGTAAACCCTACACCCTATGTTTGAAAGGAGCTCCTCACTTTGCGCGCCAGCAACGCCCGGAGCCGGGAGGAGGGGTCTTAGGCTTTGAGGATTTCGGTCCCCATCAGATGCAGCGTTCAGGGTTTAGGGTTTAGGGCTTAAGTTTTAGGGTTTAGGGGTTTAGAGGGTTTAGGGTTTTGGTTTTAGGGTTGAGGGTTGAGGGTTTAGGGCTGGCTTCTTTGGCTCATGCCGTTCAAGAAGAGGAACAACAAACCCTAAGCCCTGCGCGCCCTAAGCCCGAGACCCTTAGGCCTCAACCCTGATGCCCCCTCCCTAAACCCTAAAGCCTAAAGCCTCAACCCTAAACCCGCTTCGTCCCCTTGAGGCCTCAACCCTCAGGCTGCGTTTAAGACAATATTGTTTGTCCGGAACGCATCTGTTTTGCAAAAGGGTTCAGGTTTTAGGGTGCAGAGTTTAGGGTTTAGGGATCTTGCTGGTTTCGGGAAGTGGACCTCACATGTCCGAATCGGGTTTGGGAATCCGAGAAGGGAGAGTCCGGCCGGGGGTGGGGGCGCGTGTGGGTGGGGGGGGGGGGGGGTTTGGGTTTTGGGTTTTGGGTTTAGGGTTTAGGGTTTGGGGTATGGAGTTGCTGCAGCACCCCTAGACTAGGGGTGATTAACCCGCAGGGGGCCTTGCAGGGATTGGAAGGGAAGGCCTACACCCTAAATCCTAAACCCTAAACCCTAAACCCTGAACCCTAAACCCCAAATCCTGAATCCTGAATCCGAAGCCCGACCCCTGAACCCCGAACCCGAAACCCCAAAGGCCTCAGCCCAGAACCCCAATCCCTAAAAAAGTAAGGCCCTGAAAGCCTTAAGGGAAGCCCATAAGGCCCCCGATTTCCTAAACCCTAAACCCTAAACCGCAAAGAGACAGGACTGGATCGTCTCCATCAAGACGATGCAGATGCCTGAACTGAAGGCTTAGATCTGACCTGGAGTCGCTCTTAAGCCTCCTAAACCCTAAACCCTAAGCCCTAAACCCTAAACCCTAACCCCCAAACCCTAAACCCTAAACCCTAAACCCTAAACCCTAAACCCTAAACCCTAAACCCTAAACCCTTAACCCTTAACCCTTAACCCTAAACCCTAAACCCTAAGCCCTAAGCCCTAGCCCTAAACCCGAGTGTAAGACATCTTCATTCAGGGGGCAAAAGAGTCTCTGGCCCCCGCGGCCTGTAAATGAACCGGCTCTCCACCGATGCCCCGCAGAAGGGAGGGAGCTAGGGCTGAAGGGCGTTAGAGAGGGAAGGGCCTAGCCCAAGGCGTATATAACGAAGGGCCTCAGGGTTTAGAGTTTAGGGTTCAGGCTTTAGGGCTAGGATCCTAAACCCTAAACCCTAAACCCTACACCCTAAACCCTAAACCCTAAACCCCAAACCCTAAAACCTAAACCTAAGCCCTAAACGCCCCCCAAAACTCAGCTGCCCGGGGGACTCCGCATCGAGCCTTCTCTCACCCCTCTCGACTCGAGGGGAAGGTGGTAGGTAGGAGGGCCATCAGCCGAAGAACCGGGACCTGATCCCTAAACCCCTAAAACCAGGGTTTAGGGTTTAGGGTTTAGGGTTGAGGGTTTAGGGTTTAGGGTTCAGGGTTCAGGGTTAGGGTTTAGGGTTTAGGGTTTAGGGTTTAGGGTTTAGGGTTTAGGGTTTAGGGTTTAGGGTTTAGGGTTGAGGGTTGAGGGTTGAGGGTTGAGGGTTGAGGGTTTAGGGTTTAGGGTTTAAACCCTAAACCTTAAGCCCCTGAGCCCTGAAACCAAAAACCTGAACCCCTAAGCCCTAGCCTAAACCCTAAACGCTGAACCCTAAACGCTGAACCTTAAGCACTAAAACCCTAAACTCTCAGCTCCTGACGGCTGAGGGCTCAGTTTGTCACCATGCTCTGCGCCCGTGCAAAAAGACCCACGCAGGCGTGTCTAGGTTTTAAGGGGCTTTGGGTTTAGGGTTTAGGGTTTAGGGTTTTTATGGCTAGAAAAGGTCCCCTTTAAAGGGCCATTCTACCCTATGAGGTTTAGTGTTTACGGCTTGGCAGGGTTGGTCACTAACTCTAAATTTCCGTTGCCGAGCCATGGTTACGATTCCCATAGCAATCCTATAGGCCCTCCATTCACGTAATTTAGCCGTCTCCCAAGCCCCAGACCCCACATGGGGGATTCTCTGAATTATCCTTAGTATAAGGCGGCCCCTATCACTTAGGGTACCCACAAGGGGACCATCATTTTCAGAACTGACAACATGAACCCCAAACCCCAAACCCCAAACCCCAAACCCCAAACCCCAAACCCCGAACCCTAAACCCCGAACCCTAAACCCTAAACCCTAAACCCTAAACCCTAAACCCTAAACCCTAAACCCTAAACCCTAAACCCTAAACCCTAAACCCTAAACACCAATCGCAAGACCAACACCACAGCGCGGGGCTGGGCTCTGGTCTGCGGTCTAGGGGGTAGGGTCTAGGGTCTAGGGTCTAGGGTTTAGGGTTTAGGGTTTAGGGTTTAAAGTTTAGGGTTTAGGGTTTGGGGTTTGGGGTTTGGGAGGGTTTAGGGTTTAGGGTTTAGGGTTCCTCTAAATGCAAGGGGCCGCATGCAGGACCAGAGCCTAAGTGCAGTTTAGGGTTTAGGGTTTAGGGTTTAGGGCCTAGGGTAAGGGCTTAATGTGCAGAGATTCGGGGTTTAGGGATTAGGGGTTGAAGGGTTCAAGGCCTACAGTGGTTGAGCAGCCCTCGACCCCCAGCCCTAAACCCCAGCCCTAAACCCAAAACCCTAAACCCTAAACCCTAACCCTAAACCCTAAACCCTAAACCCTAAACCCTAAACCCTAAACCCTAAACCCTAATCTCCCAGAAGCAGCCCTTCCGAGGCGTACATCCCGACAAGCAAGCAGATGGAGCCGAGTGCTGAGACCGGCAGGGGTTGAAGGGTTTCAGGGTTTCAGGGTTTGAGGGTTTGAGGGTTTAAGGGTTTCAGGGTTGGAGGGTTTGAGGGTTTTAAGGGTTTCAGGGTTTGAGGGTTTCAGGGTTTCAGGGTTTAAGGGTTTCAGGGTTTGGGGGCTTGATGGTTTGAGGGAGTTTGGTGATGCGATGCAAGAATCCTGAGCCCGAAGCCCTCTGAGGCCCAAACTTCAAAGGCTTCAGGAGTTTAGGGTTTAGGGTTTAGGGATTCAGGGGTTTAGGGTTTAGGGTTTAGGGTTCTGGGGTTACAGGGTTTAGGGTTTAGGATCTACGTAGGGCTTAGTGTCCAGGGTTCACGGCAAACAGTTTACGTTCCAGGGTGTAGGGCAAACCCTTCACCCTCACACCTCTGACTGTCACTCAGCGGACGGCCTAAACCCTAAACCCTAAACCCTAAACCCCAAACCCTAAACCCTAACCCTTTACCCTAAACCCTAAACCCTAAACCCTAAGCCCCAAACCCTAAACCCTAAACCGGAGCTCAGGCGCGCGACGCATATCGCTTCGCCTTTGCAAGGCTCGACAGCTCCAAGGCCTGGTGAGTGGAGGGCCTGGCTCGGGTTTAGGGTTTAGGGTCTAGGTAGGGTTTAGGGTTTAGGGTTTAGGGTTTAGGGTTTAGGGTTCAGGGTTTAGGTTTAGGGTTTAGGGTTTAGGGTTTAGGGTTTAGGGTTCAGGGTTCAGGGTTTAGGGTTTAGGGTTTAGGGCATAGGGTATCGGCGTTCGGGTCCCGGGGATGAGGGAAAGAGGTACCCTCATCCCCTACTAGGCACCAGTAGGGTTGGGTTTGGTGGGTTAAGGGTTTAGGGTGTGCTAGGGAGTTTAGGGTTGAGGGTTGAAGGTTTAGGGTTCCCCAATACCCCTACTTGGAAGTTCCAGTCTACTTAGTACCCCCTAGAAACCCTGTGAGATGAGCCTTTCTACGGCAGACCCTGAACCTAAACCCTAAACCCAGTCGAGAGGCTGAGATTACAGGCTTGGGATTAGCAGTCTAGGGCGTAGGAGGTCCAGGGTTTATGGGGTTTATAGGGTTTATAGGGTTTTTCGGGTTTATAGGTTTTATAGGGTTTATAGGGTTTATAGGGTCTATAGGGTTTATAGGGTTCATAGGGTTTATAGGGTTTATAGGGTTTACAGGGTTTATAGGGTTCATAGGGTTTATAGGGTTTATAGGGTTTATAGGGTTTATAGGTTTTATAGGGTTTATAGGGTTTATAGGGTCTATAGGGTCTCCAGGGTTTATAGGGTTCATAAGGTTCATAGGTCTTTAGGGGAGGCCCAGGGTTTAGGGTTTAGGGTTTAGGGTTTAGGGTTTAGGGTTTAGGGTTTAGGGTTTAGGGTTTAGGGTTTAGGGTTTAGGGTTTAGGGTTTAGGGCGGTTCTTCTTTTTTTCAGCGCCGTAGCCCCTCCCGCAGGAGGCGTTGGAGTCGATGGTGGGCCAGGCTCGACATCGAACTTCGCATGGTCAAGCGACTCAGACCCTAAACCCTATAAACCCTATAAACCCTATAAACCCTATGAACCCTATGAACCCTATAAACCCTATAAACCCTAAAAACCCTATAAGCCCTATAAACCCTATAAACCCTATAAACCCTAAACCCTAAACCCTAAACCCCTAAGGTTGTAGCCCTAAAGAATCGCCCCAATACTCTCCTAGTATGGCCCTTCTACTACCTTAAGGATCGTTCAGCCCCAGAAAGGGTCCCAGGTACAACCCTAGAGTATGGGTTCAGGCTTAAGGTTGAGGTTGAATCTCACTCAGCAAGTCAGCCGACTTGCGGCACAATGCAGCTGTGGCTGCGCCAGTTGGCAGCGCATCCCGCTTGGGCCTCGGACGATCTGCTGGAGCTCCCGCTCACGTCCAGGCGCCCGCAAGGAGGGCCCGCATGAAGCAGGACCAGAAACGTGTAGGCCCTGCGGCCCTGAGCACCCTGGCATCAATCGGAGGAGCAGATGCTGCGGGGGCCTGGCTCCCCTGTGAGCCAGGGTGTCTATTACCCTAAACCCTAAACCCGCCCACCACCCCTCTCATTCTAGAGGTGAGTGGGCGCCGTCGAGCGCTCAGCGAGACCACGCAGGCCCGATCTAGGCTGATCGGGCCTGCAGGCACACCCCTGAAGGGGTCGCCAAGCTTGGTCGCCAAGCACAGTCCCTAGTATATTCTATTACCCTAAAACCGAGCCTTTGCTCACGGGAGGTGTTTTTCTAACCTGGCCTGGGGCCCCCTGGAGGCCTCCTTGGACCCTCTGGAGGCTGTGCCGACTGCGGCCTTGTTCGCTGGACCATGGGCCCTTTAACGGCCTCAGCCTGGGAAAATCGCGTTTTTTTTTTGCCCTGGAAGCTTCTGGGAGGCCCCTGGGAGGCCTGGGAGGCCTGGGGCTGGGAGGCCCTGGGAGGCCCCAAAAAAGGCTTTTTTTGGGTGGAAGGCCGTGAAAAAGTCTGGGAGCCTGGGAAGCCTCTGGGAAGGCCCTGGGAGGCCCGGAGGAGCCGCTTGGAAGGCTGCCAGGGCCGTGACTCTTGAGGCAAGCTTCTAGATCTTTCTAGCAAAGAGTCTTTCGCCACGCAGCCTCTACGCTTTGGCATAACGAAGAAAAACAATGAGAAGGCCCTCCGGCCGAAGTCACCCCCCAACGCAAACGCTGATTTGGCTCTGGTGAGCTTCTAGACATGACTTTCACAAAGCCTGTTTATAGTAACACCATGACATCCCGACGTCGAGAATAGAAACAATGAGAAGGCCCTCCGGCCGAAGACGTCCCCCAGCGCAAAACCTGATTTTCCTGCAAGTTTCTATACGTGACTTTCACAAGGCACCTTTCAACAGGTCTTTCGCCATGCAGCCTTGACATGCCGGCATAGCCCTCCGGCCGAAGACGTCCCCCAGCGCAAAACCTGAATGTTTTCTCTCGCAAACTTCTAGACACACACCGGCATAGGATTAGAAACGATGAGAAGGCCCTCCGGCCGAAGACGTCCCCCTGCGCAAAACCTGATTTTCTCCTGCAAATTTCTAAAGAATACAAAACAATGGGAAGGCTCTCCGGCCGAAGACGTCCCCCAGCGCAAAACCCGCAAACTTCTAGAGACACACCGGCATAGAGAATAGAAACAATGAGAAGGCCCTCCGGCCGAAGACGTCCCCCAGCGCAAAACCTGATTTTCCTGCAAGTTTCTATACGTGACTTTCACAAGGCACCTTTCAACAGGTCTTTCGCCATGCAGCCTTGACATTCCGGCATAGCCCTCCGGCCGAAGACGTCCCCCAGCGCAAAACCTGAATTTTTCTCTCGCAAACTTCTAGACACACACCGGCATAGAGAATAGAAACAATGAGAAGGCCCTCCGGCCGAAGACGTCCCCCAGCGCAAAACCTGAATTTTTCTCTCGCAAACTTCTAGAGACACACCAACATAGAGAATAGAAACAATGAGAAGGCCCTCCGGCCGAAGACGTCCCCCAGCGCAAAACCTGATTTTTTCCTGCAAGTTTCTAGACGTGACTTTCACAAGGCACCTTTCTAGCAACAGGTCTTTCGCCACGCAGCCTTGACATTCCGGCATAGAGGATAGAAACAATGAGAAGGCCCTCCGGCCGAAGATGTCCTCCAACGCAAAACCTGAATTTTCTCTCGCAAGCTTTTAGACATACCTTTCACAAGGCATCTTCCTAGCAACAAGTCTTTCGCCATGCAGCCTTGACACTCCAGCATAGAGAACAGAAACAATGAGAAGGCCCTCCGGCCGAAGACGTCCCCCTGCGCAAAACCTGAATTTTCTCCTGCAAGCTTCAGGCATGACTTCCATAAGGCTCCTTTCTAGCAGGAGGAGGTTCTATTTCCAAGGCAGCTTCTTACATGTTACCATGCAGCAAGGCATCTTTATAGCAAATTTCGTAATATCAAGACACATACTGGATACTGGTCCGAAGTACAGCATTGAGTGCAGAAGTGTTTGAATGTGGGCTGGCTTTGGTTCGGCTGGCTCTGGTTTGTTTCGCTGCAAGTAGTGTTTGGGTGGCCTTTGGGGTGGGCATGTCTACACACAACTGCGTACAGCTGACCCGTGCTACACCCTAAACCCTAAACCCTAAACCCTAAACCCTAAACCCTAAACCCTAAACCCTAAACCCTAAACCCTAAACCCTAAACCCTAAACCCTATACCCTGAACCCTGAACCCTGAACCCTAAACCCTGAACCCTCATCCCTAAACCCTAAACCCTAAACCCTACACCCTAGACCCTAGACCCTGAGCCTTAGAGATTCAGTACGCTGACGCTTTGGGACAGTCGGCTCGTGGTCTGACTTTGTCGTCCTGTTCTGCAGAGGAAATTAAGCCCTAAACCCTAATCCCTAAACCCTAAACCCTAAACCCCAAAGCCCTAAACCCGAAACCCCAAAGCCCTAAACCCTAAACCCTCAAGCCCTTAGCCCTAAACCCTGAACCCTACACCCCAAAGCCCCCAGTTATAGGGCTTGGGGCCTAGCGCCTTTGTCTTGCGGCTTTATCGTGCGTTTAGGGATTTGGGCTCGACCCAGTGGTTCGCAGTAGGGAATGAGGGAGAAGGTCCCCAGATGATCCTCGTAAAGGTATATGTAAAGGAATATTATATATATATATAGATATGTATATATATATATAGATATGTAAGGGGATAGAAGGGTTACCCTAAACCCTAGAACTCAAGCCCAAAACCCCAAACCCCAAACCCTAAACCCCAAGCCCCAAACCCAAAAACCCTAAACGCTAAGCCCTAAACCCTAAACCCTAAACCCTAAACCCTAAACCCTAAACCCTAAACCCTAAACCCTAAACCCTAAACCCTAAACCCCTAAACCCTAAACCCCTAAACCCTAACCTCACCAGGATGCCGAAGCGCTCCGTGAGGCCTGGGGCCGGAGCTACGGGGTTTAGGGTTCAGGGTTTAGGGTTTAGGGTTTAGGGTTTAGGGTTTAGGGTTTGGGGCCTTAGGGGTTAGGGCTTCGGGCTTAGGGGTTAGCGGTTTAGGGGTGTAGAGGTTTAGGGGTTTAGGGTTTAGAGTTTAGGGGTTTAGGGGTTTAGAGGTTTAGGGTTAGGGGTGTAGGGGTTTAGGGGGGTGGTGGGGTTTAGGGTTAGGGTTTAGGGTTTGGGAGTTTAGGGTTTAGCGGTTTATGGGTTTAGGGTTTACGGGTTCCGGGTTTAGGTGCAATCTGAGCGAGCTCATCTGCACTCTTCATAAACCTGAACGCCAAACCTCGCAAGAACCCTGTGGAACCAAAACCCTTACTAAACCCCAAAGCCTGGGGTTACGTTTCTGGGTATTGGGATTTTAAGGTTGTTGACTTTTGTAGTGGTTGTTTAGGGTCAGGGCTGTAGACCGTTTTCGGAAAGCTTTAGAAGGGGTTCTTGAAGAAAACTTGAGCATAATCTCAAGCACGACCTTGCACAACCGGCAATCACCCTCTTCTCGAAGGCTGATGCCTTTACTTTGTACTTGGCCTAACCCCAAACCCTAAACCCCAAAACCTAAACCCCAAACCCTAAACCCCAAACCCTAAACCCCAAACCCAAAACCCCAAACCCTAAACCCCAAACCCCAAACCCAAAACCCCAAACCCCAAACCCTAAACCCTAAACCCTAAACCCTAAACCCTAAACCCTAAACGCCTAGATCTGCAAAGTGCTGCGGGCCGATGTCCACACCCGGGCCGGTGGGAGTCTAAGGATTCCGGCGCGTACGAAACAGGATTTAGGGTTTTAGGGCTTAGGGCTGTTTACTTAGGGTTTAGGGTTTAGGGTTTAGGGCTTGAGGGTTTAGGGTTTAGGGTTTAGGGTTTAGGGTTTAGGTTTAGTGCTGAGGTTGAGCCCCAGCAGGCATAGAAGACAGAAGTGGATTCATGACTTCCCCTCTGAAATCAGCCATTGCAAGGACTCAAACTAAGCGCGGAGCTTTTTACACGCAAGCAAACAAGACAGCGAAAGACCATGGTACCTGCTACATTTACAGGTCTTGGCACCTAATCCTAAAGCATGAAGCTATACATCTTAAAATATGTCATGCTCAAGGTTTGGGCCTCAAAGCAACATAGAAAAACGCATGGTGCAACTGCTACAGAATGACATGTACAGGAGTAGACTTCAACACTCCTCCTTCGCAACACCGCTAGGGTATTGCGACAAACAAAACCTGTACATGTCCATCCCTTCCGGGAGGAGGTACGAGCTCCTACCGAAGGAAAGGCTGTAGCTGGCCGGCTGGCCTCCGAGTGCGAGGGCTCTCACGGCACCTCTTTGCAAAAGGAAAGCACTGCTGGCAGGCCTGCGCAATGGGGCGCGCAACCTACCCGTCAGGGCGGCGGATGCCCTAACGTGTGCTATGCTGCGTGCAGTCTGCCTGGCTCCTGTGGCACTGCCGGCAGACCTCAAACACAACAAACTTGTGTGAACGGGCAAGTGTGGAACAGGCCTTGGTGCGATGAAGCGCGTTGCCCTCTGGCGTTGCAAAGAAACGAGTTGGTGCTTCATCGGCCTGCCTAGTGGAAGCTGGCGCATTCCTCCCGGAAGCGGTCGCAAGACGCTGTGAGGAACTGGCCGCTGCCTCTCTCTCAGAGATTTCTGCCCGGATTGCTTGCTCCGTGCGGTCCCTGAGACGCTGCAACTTGCGTGCCTTTCGCGGGCTTAGCGACACACTGCTCATGCCGAAGGTCCTGCGGGACAAGAAGGCAAAACTCCACTTCAGAAACCCCCACAAAACAATGGCACAAAACGCAACACCGAAAATGCACACTGCAAGCATCAGGTCGGCGTCCAAGGGAACTGGGAGCGACAGGTCTTCCGGCTCTTCATCCTGCTGGCTAGCGGCGCCTATGACTTGCAAAAAGACAAGCAGCATGAATATCGCACAAACAGGATGATCACGCTTGTGAACCAGGTAAAACCCAGGCATGCCCCAACAAACTGCTGTCACAAGGCCATCTGCAGCTGAAGCTAAATGCACAGCTTTTTCTGCAAGGGGTTGTTGGGACTCCTCCTGGACAGGAGGCTCCGGCACGACAGCGCTCAAACCCCACAACCTAACGCACGGCTCCTCCTCAATCCAGTACGGTACTGGAGTGCCTGTAGCTGCTGCGGGTGGGTTCCGGACACCAGAGCACGGTGTAAACACAGTGCCACGCATGCCAAGCAAAAACAGACACAACAGCAGCTGAAAAAGGAGGTTTGCCTTCCGGGGGGGGGGTTGCTGGAGCAACACTGTTGGGCACTGTGGTTTCGCGCTCTCCTCCTGGCCTGGGGGCTGCTAGGTCCTTGCGAACTGTTGGCTGGACCTTGCGCGGCCCAAACACGCACAACCCACCAAGACCATCTAAACTAAACCCGCCCGGACGACACTGCAGTGGACCTGGCACCTGTGCAGGCCCATCTCTTCCGAGTGGCGAGAGTGGCAGACGAGTCCAGTCCAAATCATAGACGCTTGAATCCCTGTCACAATCAAGCTGGCAACGTGTGGGGTTGTCGTCACACTCATCGTCGGCATCCAGCCTGAACCAAACGGTTGAGGACTGCTGCAGGCTCACTTTGGGATCCAAAACTTGGGCCCCACAAACCCCCTTTTTTGGCTCCAAAAGGGGGGTTTGCCCTGGCCAAATGGGCGCGGTCATTTGGGCACTTATTCCATGTCCCCACCCTGGCTTCAGACTTGGACTTACGTGCTCATCCTGCCCTCCAAGGGGCAAGCCAAAGGCCCGGTTTGCAAACGTGCTGCGTGCGTTTTCACGCTGAGCCTCCAACTCAGCGATTAGCGTCAATGCCCTATCACGCTCAATCACAGGGCAACCGTTCTGAACCATCGACGTGGTGAGCTCACCCTCAGGGGAACGCAAGAAACACTCATCAGCTGTCCAACTCAACATGTACCCCAGCCGCGCGACAAGCTGTCCTAGGGGCACAATTGCATGCGGCAGCTCATCCCTCCCGGGAGGCGTGAGTATCACCCCATGCTTGGTGATGCGCATGTGTGATGTATGGCCCCCCGCTAAACCAACCTGCGCCTTGTTTGTCTTGACCCACTCCTCCTGCGACGATGCTGGCCGTAAAGGGTGCGTGGCCCCTGAGTCTAGAAGGGCATGTCCAATGAAAGGTGGCTCGGACTCCCCGCCTTGCGCGCCGGGCAACCCCTCGATCTTGGCTCGAGAAGGGGGGTTTGCTTGTGGGTCATTTAGAAGGCAACTAGCTGGCATGCTTGAGCAAATGGTGAGCTTCTTGAGGGATGGATTTGAAGGGTGCTGCACACCAACTCCGTGGGGGCCGCTGGGGCAGGCGCTGTGGATACTGGACCCTGCGACGGCGGTTGCCCATGAGTGGCATGCGCAGCTTCAAGCTGCCTCAAGGCGTGGGATGCGTGCTGAAGGAAGGAATCCATGGACAGAACAGGCGTGGCCTGGACAACGGGTGGCGCGGAGGATGACGTGGAGGTGGGGGCTGCCTGGACTGACGGCTTCTGTTCCGGTGCCGTTGGCTCGGCCTTTCCAGCCTTGCAATCTTTGACGCGATGAGAGCCACAATTTAGGCACTTCTTAAACCTTTCAGCCGCTGGCAGGTCGCTCATGGAGTGAGGAGCCTTGCATTTCGCACCGAACTTGCACCCCTTAGGCGTAAGAAAGTACTTGCACGGCTTACCCTTCCCCCCACCCTTAGTTTCACCCCCCTTAGCGTCCATGGCCTTCAAAGCGACATTGTTGCCTGACCCACCCTGTGTGGCAATCTGTGCTCCAGCCATGGTTTCAAACTCGGCTAACAAGTGCTTGTAATACTCCTGAACCGCATCTTCCGAAGGGTGAGTCTCGATGTGCAGCATGCTGCGAACCATCTGAGTTCGGAACATGGGGTCCGGGTTTTGGCTTAGGATATGGTTGGTCATTTCGGTGAGGGCACCGGCAAGAACTGTAGGATCTGGGGCTACCATACCGCAGTCAATGCAGCGCTTGCGCCACCTACCCCATGCCCTCAGCGCGGACACACCTGACACCACATCCTGAACAACATTGGGGTTTTGCAGGTGATTCAAAACCAATGCCTTTTCCGTGGAACCTCCAGGCTGATACAACGTGTAAAGCCGAAACATGATTTGAGTGGCTACTTGAGTGGTCCTGCGAGCTACCATTTCCGCTTTTACCCCTTGATCTAGGGCTGCTAAAATCATGGTGCACGCACGTGCATTGACCCTGGACCACTTTCCCTCCACCAGCTCCGGGCGCTCGTCAACCGCTACCCTGATGCGATCGAGCGGAGTAGCCTTAACCCACCTTTCATATGCGTCACGGCTCACCTGCAGCACTGCGGTCCACCAATCATGCGAGGAATCGGACAAATCACCCCTCAACCCTGCAACTAACTCCAACCAATCCTGAAAATCCAACGAACCACTCATCGGATCAGGAGCTTTCAGCATGGGAAGTGCAGTAGTGCCTGGCTTGACGGCTTCAGGGGCGTTGCTAACAACACTCTTATCCCGCATGCCCTGCGCCTGCATGGTTTGAAGCTGCTGCATTCCTGCAAACAAGGCATCCATCATGGGATTGCCCGAGGAGGGCGCGGCACTTGCTGCAGATGCTCCTCCTGGAGCTGCACTGGCTTGGGCACCTGATACCTGTGCATGCGGCGCCTGTGTACCTGCGCCTGAAACCTGTGGCGCCTGTGCACATGCAGCGGGTCCAACCCCTCCGGGTGGAGATGCGGGCACCTGTGTACCTTGCACCTGTGGCACCTGTGCATAGGCAGCGGGTCCAACCCCTCCGGGCGGAGATGCTGGCACCTACGTACCTTGCACCTGCGGGACCTGTGCATAGGCAGTGGATCCAACCCCTCCGGGTGGAGGTGCGGGCACCTGACCTTGCACCTGTGGCACCTGTGGCATTCCTGAGCCATGAGGCCAGATCTGACCCAGACCCAGGTTTTCGGCCTGAGAAGGGGGGTCTGGGCCAGAAGAGGCCAAGTTCGCCTGTGCTGCATCATTGGACTGCCCAACCCCTCCGGGTGGGGTTGCACTGCTGGGCAACCTATGCGAACCCTGCAACCCTGACCAGAAGTTGGACCAAAACCCTGACGCGGCTGCTGCTGCAGCTTGAGCGGGCGCTCTCAAAGCACCAACCGCCGGCGCTGCAACATCCTGCACCTGATGCGCACATGAAGTGTGGACCTGAGCATCTTGCGGCGATGGCACCTGGAGGGGTATGGGGACCTGCATTTGTGATGGTGTGGGGGCCTGCGGGGCACTGCGTGAAGCTGCCGCCTCCCTCGCCAACTGCTCCCTCATGACCTTCTCCTCCTCAAGTTGCCTCCTCAAACGCTGGATCTCAAGGTCCTGGGCCTGAGCCCTTTGATCAAACCCCGCCAACTGCCTAGCAACCTCGGCCTGAATTGCTTCCTGAGGCAAAGATGACGTGTCTGTTCGGGATTGAGGCCTTTCGGGTACATTACCGTACAATAGGGGGGCCCTTTGTTCTAAAGCCTGCATGCGCTGCAGCATGTCAGCGTTCAGTAACGGGCCCTCCCTTCCGGGGTGCGATGGTGCAAAGGATGTTGGCGTTCCTAGTGGCCCCACTTGCGGCGGCGACCCACTAGCAGAACCCAAACTCCCATCTCCCAAAGCCAACTGCCCTGGTGCACCCCCCGGACTACCCATGGAACGGGTAGCACTTCGTGGTGGCGTTGCGTGTGAGTCCTGCCACACCGGGACCTGCAGGACCTCAGTGCGGGCTACTCTAAAAAAATCCCCAACCCTTGACATGAGCTGGAGCCCAGCCCCAGGGAAGCCCTCAACCATTTCTGCAATAGTCGGCAAACCCTGTCCTTGCTGGGAGCGTGGGGTAAGGAACCCCTCAACATGGGAGTCCCCAGCGACTGCTCCCCCTGGCGCTGCTTCACCGCTCGCGGTACCTGGCATGCCAGTGCTGGCCTGCAGACCTGGGCTCCCGCCCGGTGTGTTGCCGGGCACATGCACAATTTGGTGTGCGCTCTCACCACCCTCACTGGTGGTCGACACTGGTGGCATTTCCCCTGAACCTCGCGATGATTCATGCTGGCCTATGCCTCCCAATGCCCCTCCCGTAGCCGTATTAGGTTCAAGGCCCACTGCACCTGACTGGCCTGATTCACGTGGTGGCATTGAACCTGGATGCTGCAAACCATCCCCTCCGGGAGGTGGAGATGGATGCGGTGGATTGGTGCCATAGCCCTGCCCAAGCGTTGGGCTCATAACCTGCTGAGGTTGAGCCCCAGCAGGCATAGAAGACAGAAGTGGATTCATGACTTCCCCTCTGAAATCAGCCATTGCAAGGACTCAAACTAAGCGCGGAGCTTTTTACACGCAAGCAAACAAGACAGCGAAAGACCATGGTACCTGCTACATTTACAGGTCTTGGCACCTAATCCTAAAGCATGAAGCTATACATCTTAAAATATGTCATGCTCAAGGTTTGGGCCTCAAAGCAACATAGAAAAACGCATGGTACAACTGCTACAGAATGACATGTACAGGAGTAGACTTCAACATTTAGGGTTTAGGGTTTTAGTGTTTAAGGTGTAGGGTTTCGGGTGTGTATATATTGTTGGGTGTCCTTTGTTGCGAGGGTTTCGGGTTCAGTGTAGGGGTGTAGGGGTTCAGGGTCTTAGGGGTTTAGGGGTTGAGGTTTAGGTGTTTAGGGTTTAGGGGTTTAGGGGTTTAGGGGTTTAGGGCTTTAGGGCTTTAGGGCTTTAGGGCTTTAGGGCTTAGGGTTTACTTAGGGTTCAGTAAACCCTACACCCAAGTCCTGAACCCTGAGCCCTGAACCCTAATCGTGTCCTGGCGGCATGCCCGCTCATACTGCAGACTGGAGAAGCCAGGGGG